>BQNB010077666.1:0-30775 GCA_026074375.1 Tanacetum coccineum | reverse complement strand
AGATAGTTCCTTTTTGAGTTCTTCAGTGTGTGACTAAAGTACCTTCTTAAGTGCATCTAGGAGACTTGATCCAAGATAGTTCTCGACTATTGATGGTACTTGGGATCTGATTGAAGTGAGAATAGTTGTAGAATGATCAGCTTGCTTGAGTTCCTTGACAACTTGTTCCAATTTAGTAAATCTTTGGACAACAGATTTAACTGCTTCAGAGTTAGAAACTTGAGTAGATGGAATTTTTGTAGCTGGTAGTGGAGGTGCTGGTGGTGCTTGTGGTGTTGATGGTGGTTGTTGTGTTGTTTTAGGAATCACAGACACTTTAACAACATGAAATGGTTCTTGCTCAATGTGAGGAACATCTTGTTAGATGTGAATATCCAACAAAGAATTGATTTCTGCTTTGGCATTTTCTAGAATTGTACTGATAAGAGATGCATTAGGAGAATTAGTTAACTGATTACCTAAGTTTGACAAAACAGAATGACTGGAGGTGGATTGAAGCAGATTGGAATTCTCTTTTTGTGTTGTTGAGATAGGAACCACTAATTGTTCATCTCCAGCTTGATCATCTTCTTTTTGCTCTTCATCAGCCTTGAGTTCTTCATCGTCCTTTTGTGCTTCAACTCTTTCAGTATTTTCCTCTTTTGCTTCCTCAGCAATATTCATTTCTGCTACACCCTTACCTGATCTTCAACATCAGTGTCTATCCTTTCATCATTAGTCTTTTCAATATCAATACTCACATATTCTTTTTCATCATTATTCTTAGATTCATCATCATCAGTGGATTGCCATGGTATATCTTCGGGTTTCTCATCTTTGCAAGCAAGTAGATATTCCTCATCATCAGTGGAGTTCCAATCATCAAGATCATCTCTAGCTTCACTTTTATCTTCTGACTCATCCGGAACCTCTCGTGAAGTACCAACTCATTTATCTGAGTCTGCTGATTTTCTTGTTAGTTCATCTGGAACCTTTGGTCTCAGACCAGCTCCTTCACTTGAGCCACTAGTTTGGTGTTGAAATCTGCTTTCACGTTTGCTTGCCTAGATTGCTCTTTGAGTATCAATTTCTAACTGTGCTGCATCAGATAGAATTTCAATACCTTTAAGCTTTCTAGATGACTCTTGTGTTTTATTTAAAGGGACACTTAGAGGTTCTTGAATGACAACAGCTCTGAGTGTCCTTTTCTTTCTGCCAGTTAGCCTATTTTCAGGTTCTCCTTCAGATTCATTTGTTCATCATGAAATACCAATTTCCTCTTTGACTGTTTCTTCTTGGAGGTAGCAGTTGTCTTCTTTGGAATAACAGCAACTTTGGTTCCCTAAGCTCCTTTGCCTCTTCCTTTCTTTGGAGGAATTAAACCAACGGATATGCTAATCAATGTCTTGTAGGCTTTAGAATTATGGATATCATTAGTCACCAAAGTACTTGGAATCAGTGTTCCATACACTTGATATTCCTCTCCTTTTTTGATGAATTTTAATCTATCCAAGATACCATCATTGTCAACTGTGTGGTAAGATGAGCCTTGTCTCTTGGATATTAATTTGTGTTGAGACATGAATTAGTGTATGATGGCTTTGGTGAACCTATGATAGGGCATGATCTTACGTCTTTTAACCTTTGACTTCCTGTAGTCAATTTGGTATTGAAGATCTTCCCAGATTAAAGCAGCATAATCAACATTCGCATTGTGATAGATTCTCCATAAAATTTCAATTCGTGACAGTCGAAGTCTATCATCACTTAAAGTCTTTTCTGATAAGCATCTACTTATGATAGCTCCAAAGGTTCTACAAGGTTGATGCATGTGGTCCACATACATTTCCGAGATCTGTTTCAGTTGGCCCTTGTATCCAAGATCGAGAAGAAATTCCAAAAGGGAATCAGAAGTTAGAAACTCAATGAATTCCTGATTCTGAACTCTTGGGCATATATCAAGAATCTCTCTAAACAGTTCAACATCAATCTGACATGTCTTGTTATCAATACCAAACTGATAAAAATAAGACCTCTTGACCTTTTTAAATGTGAGCCAGAACTGCTTCATGTAAATTTTAGGTACATTATCAGAAATGATAAATAGGTTTCCTCCTTTTGAGTTACGAAAGGATCCATTCTGAGAATGCTTTTGCCAATTTTGACTCTGTCATCTGAAGGGACCAACTTTTCATCGCGGGTTGCTTGTTGAGCTTTATCTTGCTTCATGATTCTGCTTAAGAGTTATCCAATACAGTTTATATACATGACAAATATATATATTACTGATTGCATTAACTATTCTTGTTATTATGATTGGTTTTAAGTGACTTTTTGTTTTATGTTAATGATTAAGTCTGGTTTGTTATACAATTTGAAACAATTAATTAGGGTCTATGGTCAAAAATTGTCCAACTATTGAAAGTCCGCAATTTTAGTCAAAGTCAACCGAAGTCAAATGGTCAAAGTGTAGTCCATAGTCAAACTTGTCAATTCTGGATAATCTTTAATGTTCGACTTGTTCTTAGGATTTGTTTAAAATTTTGGCAGAGTCTTGTTCATAAAGTGACATGAACCGTAGAATTGTGATCCCCTGTCAAACATAAACCGCAACCAAGTCTAAAAACATGTTCCGCATGCAATGGAAAAACATAAACCGCAGGTACGAGCCCTGTCAAAAATAAACCGCAACCAAGTCTAAAAACATGTTCCGCATGCAATGAAAAAACATAAACCGCAGGTACGAGTACAACATAAACCGCAGCCAATACTTAAACGCATTCCGCAAGCAAGAGTAAAATATAAACCGCATCCAAAACTTAAACATATTCCACAGGCATGAGTAAAACATAAACCGCAGCCAAAACTTAAAAATATTCCGCAGGCATGAGTAAAACATAAACCGCAGCCAAAACTTAAACATATTTCGCATGCATGAGTAAAACATAAACCGCAACCAAAACTTAAACATATTCCGCAGGCATAAGTAAAACATAAATCGCAGCCAATGCTAAAACATGTTCCATAGTCAAATTGAAAACAAATTCCGTAGAATTCAAAGGATCATAAACCTAGAATTTTTTACACTTTTAATCACACACATATGCATCATACATAAGATTTATCACTTAATTTACATATATCAAACCTTTATATCAGCATTTAACAACTTTAGAATCATTTTAGGCATCTTTGAGCTAATTTTCAAGAAGAAAATCATAACTTAGCCAAACAAGACAACATGGAATCATTATAGGCACAACTAGAGAACATATAACCACAGAAAACTAAGTTTACACATCAAAGACGTAGCCAAACACACACAAATCGCACTCAAGAACACATAAAAACTTAGAATTTATCTCTATGACATCCTAACTATGAAACGAGTGTTCTAACTCTTTCTCATAACACATATCAAGCTTCTAATCACAAATCCACCAACTTTTAATCCCTAACATTGATTTTGCATGAAAATTCATCCAAAAAAATCAAGATAACTCACAAATGTGTTAGAGTTAAGGAAAACTGTTTCAACCACATGCACTACACATCTCGACGAACAAAACCCCCTATATTAATTAGATTAACTCCCAAATTTTTCTTTATGAACCCTAATTTGAAAATTAGCGTTTTTGTCTAATTGGTAACGAATTGGTCCAATTCCTTTTAAAGGATTGTTGTTAGAGTGATTATAAACATACTTTTAGTTTACCTTGTATCTTGAAAACGAGTTTTGATTTGGTTTTGATCTTGTGCGAGCGAGAGAGAGTGATAGAGGGAAATGATTTTTGATTTTTATAAAAAGAATTTTGACCTGTGTTTTGACATATCAGAATTTATGTTTGGAGGTTTGGCAAAACTAGTCCCTGAGGTTTCTTAAGTCTTTCATTTTCCTTTAAAACTTTCCTAAAGCTTAAGCATTTTAGGTAAATAACAACTTTAGCCCCTCTTGATGCAAACTTAACTACTAAGACTAAAATCTTTCCTTCTAAACCCTAAAGGTTGAACCAAATAACCCAAATAACATCTTAAGCCCAAATGAGTTAAATTAAATTAACTCCCCTATAAGAAATTGATCTGTTATAGTCCAAAATCATTTCCGTTTATTCTGTGATTTTATCATTAAGCATTATTTTAAAAGAATTATTAGCACATTTCTCCCACTTATATAATGACTCGTTTTCTATAGAAAGAGTTGTAGTCATTGTTTGAGTAATAAAATTTGCTTTAAAATACTTTTCTGATAAGATTGATATGACTGAACTGTTTTTATAAAACAACACATTTATACCACCAAAAATAAGATTTCTCTTATTTTGAAAAATAAATGCACTGACACGTACACTTATTTTCCGAAAGCACGGGTTGTGTAGCAAAGTATACACAAGCCTTTGTATGAATATGAAGTAATTCATACCCAAGAAAAATAAATTTCCCGTTGAGAGGTTAAGTTTTCTTTTTGACAAAATACTTGCCTTTAAAATGAGGACTGGGTTGCTGTCTAAAATAACAACAAGCCTTTGACATGTTTTGAAAACATTTAGAACTTTTGTTCGAACTTCATTTACAACACCGTGTCATTATTGAATGACATTTCTAAGGCCGTAAATGTTATCGATTTTTAGAAGACATGTCACAATTACCTATTTTTTGTATTTTCTAATTTTATATTTTTCTATTTGATTTTCTGTTATATATTTTTGTATTTTCTTTTTTGTAAAAATTATATAAAAAAGAGAAAAATCTTTTAAGTTTTTATTTTTTCTTATTTACATATAGTACATAGGATATGTGAAGAGTTACCACCATTACTCTTCCTCTTCTTCTGCCAGACTTTTCAGAGTTTCGGGAGGCATGTTTTTCATTCCAAGCTTTTTGTCACACCCCGTAAATTTCAGGTCAACATTTTTAAACCTTTTCGACTATTATCTTTGACTTTTACATGTTACGTTTGAATCTGACAGTTTACCGGGATGTTAAACCGTGTAAATCTAAAAAACGTCATCGGGCGCGTCCCGACATCGGTTATTAATAAATTTAGGCCTTATATGAGATATTTTAACTTTTCTAAGTGTTTCGTGATTTTTAATAAATTTAGGCCTTATATGAGATATGACACTAGAACTAGCAGACCGTTCGATCTCACGACCGATCGGTATTGCTAAAGATGTCAACGTTAAAGTTGGTGTATTCCAGTTTCCAGCCGACTTTGTAGTCGTAGATTTTGAACCAGACCCTCGAGTACCTCTAATTCTCGGGAGGTGTTTCCTTAAGATCGGTCGTGCTTTGATAGACGTGTACGAAGGTGAATTAACCCTTCGAGTAGGCAATGAGGCCATTACTTACAATCTTGATCAAACTTCGAGATACTCAGTTAATTATAATGATATGACGGCAAACCGAATCGACGTTGTTGAATTAGCTTGTGAGGAGTATTCTCAGGAAGTTCTAGGATTTTCCGACGTGATCGCGAGTGGCAATCCCACTCCTGGATATGACCCAATAGTTTCAAATTCTTCTCCGACTCTCACTCCTTTCGGGGATAGTGATTTTCTCCTTCTCGAAGAAGCCGATGCTTTTCTTGCTCTAGCCGACGATCCAACTTCACCGGAAGTTGATGAATCCTATTATGACCCAGAGGGGGACATTCTTATTCTCGAAGCACTCCTTAATAGTGATCCTTCACCTCCTCCGAACCAAGGAAATTATTTGCCGAAAAATAGAAAGGAACTTAAAATTTGTGAAGCCAAAACTGCCAAATCTTCAATTGATGAACCTCCCGAGGTCGAACTTAAGGACTTACCGCCTCATCTCGAATATGCATTTTTGGAAGACAACAACAAGTTGCCA
Organism: Tanacetum coccineum; assembly: GCA_026074375.1. Lineage (NCBI taxonomy): Eukaryota > Viridiplantae > Streptophyta > Magnoliopsida > Asterales > Asteraceae > Tanacetum > Tanacetum coccineum. Next base: position 24,943 of record BQNB010077666.1, on the reverse strand, counting down.
GTCATAATTGCCAAAGATTTGAGTGTCGATGAAAAGGCCGCTCTCATAAAGGTTCTAAAGTCCCGAAAGCGAGCCATCGCTTGGAAACTCTCCGACATAAAGGGTATTAACCCGGAATTTTGTTCTCATAAAATTCTTATGGAAGAGGACTACGAACCAGCAGTCTAACATCAGAGAAGGGTTAATCCAAAGATCCTGATGTCATTAAGAAAGAGGTTGAAAAACTTCTTGACGCCGGATTAATCTACCCAATCTCGGATAGTCCTTGGGTAAGCCCAGTGCACTGTGTGCCGAAGAAAGGAGGGATGACTGTAGTTACCAATGATGAAAATGAATTAGTACCAACTAGACTTGTAACGGGATGGAGAGTTTGTATTGATTATCGTAAGTTGAATGAAGCCACCCGGAAAGACCACTTCCCTTTGCCGTTTATGGATCAAATGCTCGAGAGACTCGCAGGAAATGAATACTATTGTTTCCTCGATGGTTTCTCGGGTTACTTTCAAATACCAATCGATCTGAAAGATCAGGAGAAGACCACATTTACCTGCCCATACGGAACGTTTGCTTACCGCCGCATGCCTTTCGGCTTATGCAATGCACCAGGCACGTTTCAGAGGTGTATGATGGCTATCTTCCATGATATGATTGAAAAGACGATGGAAGTTTTCATGGACGACTTTTCAGTTTTCGGAAATTCTTTCTCTACGTGCCTTTCCAATTTAGAAAAGATGCTTAAACGGTGTGAAGACACTAATTTGGCTCTAAATTGGGAAAAAAGCCATTTTATGGTGAAAGAAGGCATCGTACTTGGACACAAAATTTCAAAGAAAGGAATAGAAGTCGACAAAGCCAAAATAGACGTCATTGCTAAATTACCTCACCCAACTACCGTCAAGGGTATTAGGAGTTTTCTCGGACATGCAGGTTTCTACCGTAGATTCATCAAGGACTTTTCAAAAATTTCTCGACCCATGACTCATCTCCTTGAGAAAAACACTCCTTTCATTTTCTCCGAAGAATGCATTCAAGCTTTTCAGATTTTAAAGAAAAAACTTACGGAAGCTCCAATTCTGATTGCCCCCGACTGGGACCAGCCCTTTGAGCTTATGTGCGATGCGAGCGACTATGCCATAGGTGCGGTTCTGGGGCAACGAATTGAGAAACACTTTAGGCCTATACATTATGCAAGCAAAACAATGACCGAGGCGGAATCAAACTACACCATACAGAAAGGATTGTTAGCTGTGGTGTACGCTTTCGAAAAATTCCGGTCATACCTCACCATGAATAAAAGCATAGTGTATACGGACCATTATGCCCTTAAGTACATATTTGCCAAAAAAATGCCAAAGCAAGATTTCTAAGGTGGATTCTTCTCCTTCAGGAATTCGATTTCAACGTCATTGACACGAAAGGAGTTAAAAACCTCGCGGCTGTTCATTTATCTAGACTTGAGAATCCTCATAAGGATGTGTTAGAAAACAAGAACATTAATGAACATTTTCCTTTAGAAACTCTTGGAGTTATTTCTAGTAAAAGTACCCCATGGTTTGCTGACTATGCAAATTTCCATGCGGGGAATTTTATCATCAAAGGAATGTCAACTCAACAAAAGAGGAAGTTTTTTAAGGATGTCAAACATTATTTCTGGGACGATCCCTATCTTTTTCGAACTTGTGCGGATCAAATCATTCGACGGTGTGTGCATGGGCAAGAAGCTATTGATATTCTCAAAGCTTGTCATGAAGGACCCACCGGGGGCCATCATAGTGCCAATCTCACCGCTCGAAAAGTATTTGATGCCGGTTTCTATTGGCCCACAATCTACAAAGATGCCCATGAGTTAGTCAAAAACTGTGACTCATGCCAGCGTCAGGGAAAAATTTCACAACGAGATGAGATGCCTCAAAACGCTATCCAAGTTTGTGAAATCTTTGATGTCTGGGGCATAGACTTTATGGGACCATTTCCATCTTCAAGAGGAAATAAATACATCCTCGTAGCTGTTGATTAACCTAACCAATGGGTTGACGCAAGGCGCTACCCACACAACATGCCACAAATGATGCTAGAGTTGTAGTTAAGTTTTTAAAATCTCTTTTTGCCCGATTTGGAACACCAAGAGCTATTATAAGCGATCGTGGGACCCATTTCTGTAATGACAAATTTGCTAAAGTAATGTCTAAGTATGGGGTCACACATCGTCTAGCTACCGCTTATCACCCTCAAACGAGCGGTCAAGTGGAGGTGTCCAATCGAGGTTTAAAACGTATTCTAGAAAGGACGGTTGGAGAAAACCGTGCCTCATGGTCTGACAAATTAGATGAAGCTTTGTGGGCATTTCGTACTGCTTTTAAGACACCAATTGGTTGTACGCCTTACAAGCTTGTTTATGGAAAGTCTTGCCATTTACCAATTGAGTTAGAGCATAAAGCATACTGGGCTTTGAAACATGCTAACTTCGATCTTAAAACCGCGGGTGATCACCGGAAGCTTCAGCTGAATGAACTTAATGAGCTTCGTGATCAAGCTTATGAGAATTCTTTGATTTATAAGGAGAGGACGAAGAAGCTTCACGACTCAAAGATCAAAAACCGCATTTTCAATGTTGGTGATCGAGTTTTACTCTTCAACTCTCGTCTAAAGATATTCTCAGGAAAGCTTAAAACTCGTTGGTCAGGACCTTTCACCATCACCAAAGTTTTTCCATACGGAACCATTGAGTTATCTCAACCTGATGGTCCAAACTTTAAGGTGAATGGTCATCGTGTGAAGCATTACTTCGGAGGGGACTTACCACCAAAGGAAGTCCAGGATCTCCACACTCTCCCTAAGGACGAATGAATTCAGGGATCGAGTCAAGCTATGTGACTCGGTTACCAAAAACAAAGCGCTTCGTGGGAGGCACCCCATGCTTATCCATTTTCTATTTTTCTTTCTTATTTCTAATGTGTTGTGAGGAGGCTTGTACTCTTCCGTTCTTTGTGTTTGTTGTTTGTACTTGTGATTGTTTGCAGGATTGATCCCAACTTTTCTGAAGACTCTCGTGTTCGGTGTTTTGTCCCGGTCCACTCGAGCTTCCTAGCCTTTGCTTGCCATTAGTTTGGGGAAATCCGATATCCTAAAGATTATTATCGACTAACATTTATCTTTTAGCACACTTAATAAATGGCTTAAGATATTTGTGATACTTTCTTCATGTTTGAGTTATGCATTCGACCTTTTTGAATTCTAGTATGGGGTTTTTAAGTCTTAGGCTAGGAAACATTGAGGACAATGTTTGATTTTAGTATGGGGTAGTATATCTTCGATATTATCTTACCTACTTTTACCCGTTGTTCTCACGTACCCCGTTTTCCCACAAAATTTTCAAAAATATGAAAAAAATTTAAAATTTTCAAAAATAAAATAAGTGTTTTTGTCACAATTTTGACTTTCTTGCTGGGTAAGATAAGAGTAAATTTGCCCTATCGAACGTGTTGAGCCCCCTCTAGCTTGTTCCTTTAACCTTTTAGGCTAACGTTCGCAATATTCCGAAGGAACATAAAAATGATAGAGTTAATTATGAGTAGGATGCTAAACAAGGATTATTTGGAATCCTAAGAGCAATGTAATGTAACTTGGTTCCTTTTTCTCCCCATGCTCTTACCAGATTAATATACGTGCTTTTTTTGGAGATTAAACTTAAATATCAACAAATTTTTTATGTAATATAAAGAAAAAATTCGTCTAGTTCAAATTTATACTTGAATTTTTTTGAAAAGAAGTCTTCTTTAATATATATATATATATATATATGATAAAGAAAACAAAAATAGAATCATAATAATAAAAGCTGTGGGCTGATAAAAGTTTACTACCTCTTGCTGGCTCATACCGATGTGGTAGTCTTCTAAAGAAAGCCCATATAAAATAAAGATCCGAGACCTGATAAAAGTGTGCTGCATCTTTACCGGCCACAACCGATTGGTTTCAGGCTTCTAAAGGTCAGGTTACAATTGCATATATATCTAAATAATTAATGTGAATTAATCAATTGACTTCTTTTGTTAAATTCAAATATTCTTTTGCACTTTGACTATTCTAATTTAATAAGCTATGAATAACCCGGGAAAACCTGAGAGTTTTTGAACCTAAGGTTCCGTGAGCCCGATACTAGTCTCTTGTGGGTTTCAAAAGCCTGGTCACAAATTAGCCGTAAAGGATGGGATGTGCCGAGACGAAAGCCTACATGGGATGATCTCGCCTTAAAACTCTTTATTCTAAGGTGGAACGTAAAAGCATAGTATGTTGCAAAAAGTTGATGCATGGTAGAAATTCGAGATAGCACAATCACTTAAGACAATAAATGTCGGGAGTAAAAAGTTCACAAGTTGCAAATATGAGTAGTGTACCCATCCTTACTAAATTTAGCTGTGATTTTGTTTTAAAACAACATGGTTTGGATAAGTGAAAAGTCCGGGAACTGAAGAATTTTATATCCATTTTGGGGCATTCTCATTCTCAGATACGTGAAATGCTTCTGTTTTATGATCCCTAATAGTTATGAAAATAACGAAAGTCGAAATGATCTCAGTTCTTATTATAAAAAAAAGTTTTAGAAAAATAGGAAAACAGGGTGTTTTATAACTTGTGACTTCTTAATTCTCCCCATAAATAACTTTACTACTTCTTAAAGGATTAGTTTGGGGAGGTTTTGAGGTATTTGGTTATAGAGGCACGAAATATTGTGTGGAGACACACGCAATCGCCTAGTTGTGGAATTTTGATATGGTGTAAAACACAGTATCTATTTTATATCAAAATAGGCCCCTAAAAAGAACAAAAAAAAAAAATTGGTGCTTAAAATGCTTGAATACTGCTTGTTTTGTCTTTATGATTGTGGTAGTGAGGATTTGCAAAAAGCTCAGAGAACGGATTAAAACCAACCGGGCAAACACGAACACGGAACTGAAGAGCACGCAAAAGAGCAGGGAGAAAGTTTTATCAAAGTATAAAGAATGGTCAACTCAAGACAACCTTTGGTCAACCTAAGTCCAAACCACTAAAAATGCAAAATCCCAAATTACCAAACCATCTCTCATAGTTCACAAAAATTCTTAAAAGGCCCTTAAAGCCCTAACGGTGTTAACTTTTATCAATAGAAGTTAACACTCGTTAACTTTTTATATATAGCAAACCCAACACCAAAGCCAGAGCCCATTCAGGCCCAAAACATTTATAAATTTACCCAAGTCATCCTCGGGTCAAAAAGAATGTCAAACCCCCCCCCTTCAGTTAAAAAATATGCGGGAAAAAACATTGTTACTGTTCACTTTCTTCTTCGCGTTTAACCTGCGTGAAAACAAGGGGCAAATCAAAATTGACCATGTGGCAAGCTATTTCAAGGGTCCAAGTACACGTTGGCAGGGTAAAACGTCACCAAGCACTCTTATTGGTGGAGACCCAAGAAAGAATGACACGGTGGACATGAAAGAAGCACAAGGAAATAGAGCTTATACATTTGAGGTACTCACAAAAGAAGCACAAGCCTGTCACAATCACGGATTGCCACGCTGGCAATCCGTGTGAGCTAAGATGTGATCCAACGGCCAAGATTAATCTTCCAATGATTGAAGGAATGAAGGGCAGGGATTGAGAGGAGCTTGTAACTGAATTTAGACCTAGAAGCTTCAGAAGAAGGCTATAAATAGCCTACTCACAATACACACACGGGGATACTTTTTAATTGGGTCACAAACAAAGGGCAAGTAAAAATTGAAGGATAAAATGGTCAATTCAAGGAATAAAGTACACCTTGGCAGAGTTTATACGTCACCAAGCAATCTGATTGGCCAATACCCATAAGAGTAACACACGTGGATAGTGAAGAAAGCACAAGGGAATGGATAATTTGCTCTAATTCACTCACAAAACAAGCACACAAGTGTCACATCACGGATTGCCACGTTGGCAATCCGTGTGCTCACACTTGTGATCTAACGGTGGATAGAGAGTTTCCAATGCTTGGATTTGATCTAAGGGCCAAAAAAAGAGAGAGCGTGTAACTAACCTGCACTTGGAAGCTTCTTATTCGGGCTATAAATAGACCTTCACTCTCACACACAGGAGTACCTTTCTTTCTAGCTTAGCTTTAGCTTTTAGTTTTTAGCTTATGTAATTTTCATTTTAAATGTAATTTTCCTTAAGTAAACTTTTGTAATTTCCCTTTTAAAGAGTATTGTAATCAAGTTTTTAGTGAATGAAATTGAGTTTTACCTTAAAATAATCTTTCATAAGCTCTTATTTCTCCCAAATAAAGTTTGTTACTGTTACATAAGCTCTTAAGCTACTCATAAGCTCAAACAAGCTCATCTAAGTCTCTAAGCTTAGGTTTGAGTTTAATTAGTCCCTTAATCTATTTAAACTTAAAAATCAGATAAAAAGTACCTTTGCTTAATGGATTTGGACTTTTGGAAGGGAAGCTTAAAATGGAAGAGCTTCCAAGGACTTAACTAGCTTATCCAAAAGATAAGCTAGAGCTGTTGATAAGCTCTTTGAGCAAATTGAACCTTTGTTTAGCTAAGGTTTATGTAAGTTTTCTCTTTACATTTTTGTCTCTAGTTTCCAGCTTATTAATTGCTTAATTTAGCTTATTTCTTGCTTATTTTAGCTTAACACTGTCTCTTTGTGCTTAATGATTAAGTTTGATAATCTGTTTTTCACTTAAGTAGCTTAGATCTCATTTTCTATTGTTTTACCTATTGAATCTGTCATAGTTCAATTATGAGTAGAATAGCTATAGATCTTTGTTTCTGGCTTATTTGAGTGTTAAAATAAGTTCATAATAGTAGATATAAGTTGTTCAATATCTGGTTATAAAGTTTAATCATTAGATTTTAAAATTTGCAAGCTTAAATGAATTTTAAAAATGATAAAGGGGTGTTTGGCTCAGCAGTACTAACTGAGAGTTAGTACTGTTTGAGGTCATTTGGTCTTTTGGGGTTGATTCAAGCTTCATAATTAAGTTAGATTGAGTTGATTTTATAAGCTAAGTTCGGTTATATAAGTTTTCATAGGATAGGTTTAGTTTAGTTTAAATTTGTTAAGGTTAGAATTAGTAGTATAGCAATCTTCAGCTTAATTAGTTCCTAGTCTTTATAATTGCTTTAACTACTCTTAGTTTGTGTTGTTAATAAGTGTAACATCAAGTTCTTAGGCCTGCATTTGTTCTAGTTAAAGTTTGGTCATGAATGTGCCAACTGCATCAGCAGTTAAAACATAAAAAGCTCATTTTCAAGTTCAAATTTCAATTAGTTAAAGTAGTTGATAGCTTTAGATTTTTAGAATATTAGTAGCTTATAGGATAATTTCTTTTTGTCTCAACTTAGTTTTTAAAATATAGCTTAATTTGTTATCTGTTTTAGTTTTTAAAAATCAGCTGTTTTCTTTTCATTTTCCAAAACTCAGCAAGAGCTAAGTAAACTGTCTGTTTTGTTAAGCTTTTTCCATAAGCTCTAATTTTCCAAAATCTTTTCAAAAAGTGTTTTCAAGTAGAATTTTGGTCAAGGTTTCAGATTAAGTAGTTTCAGCTTTTGAAGTGCTTATTTGATTACTCAAAATTAAGCTCAAAAGTGCCTTAAGGTCTGTTTGGTTGTAGGGTGTGCATAAGTGCTTATTGTGCTTTTTCAGCTTATGGCTTGTGTTTTTGTGCTCATTTCTGTCATAATAAGCTCATTAGGTTAAAATTAGCTTGTTAGTTGCTTAGCTTTTCATTAGGATAGCTTATTGTGACTTTTAGGCTTAATTAGTTTAAGTGAAAAAAAACCAAAAAGCTTAGTTTGAGTTTCTGTCAAGTTTAAGCTGTTCTATTAGCTTATTTAGGGCTTTTCAATAAAAGTTGCTTTTATTAAAAATGCTTATTTTTAGCTTGTTAACAACTTTGCTTTTATAAGTTTTTGAAAATAAAAAAAAGGGAAAGTGGAAGTCGGGGGTGAGCAAGACTCGAACCCCCGACCTCAACACTCTCAACCTTTATAACACACACACTACCACTGCGCCCTTGGGTCTTTTTCGTTATACACTTGCAACATTTAATCTTTATACACGTTTTCCCTTATAAGCCTTATAAGCTGTTTCAGCTTATTTCGCGGCTTATTTGATAAGCTGTGCTTATAAGTTTATTTTTCCTAGGTTTCAATTAGTATAAGCTATTTTCTGTAATTTTTCTAGAATTTTTATAGTTCGTTTAGTATTTTTAAACATTTATTTTCATTAAAAACTTTAAAAAATCATAAAAAATAGAAAAATAATCAAAAAAATATAAATCTTTTTTAGAAAATTTTCTTTTATCATAAAGTTCATAGGAAAATTAGTTTTGCTTTCGTAGGGTCTAATTTGCAAAATTTCGTTTTTTAAAGAACGGGATTCGTTCCCGTTCTCGTTTTTCGTGTTTTAACGCTCATTTTAACTCCGTTTTTGTTCTAGTTTTCTTTAAACTTACTTTTTAGTCAAATAGAGTCCATTTAAAAAGAAAAATTTAAGATTAGGTTTATTTTTAGCAATTTAGGGTTTTTGACCTCCGTTTAGGGGTCCCGTTTTGCGTTTTTAGTTAAATTTTGGTTTCCCGTTATTTGTCTTCATGCTTAATTGTTAGAATTTGCTAATTTTAATTTTTAAAAGTAGATAATCAAATCAACCTTTGTTTCTAATTCAAATCATTGTCCAAGCATCAAACGTGGTTTCAATTTCACAAGTCGTTGGGGGATAACGACCCGGGAATCATACTTCCCGGTTTATATACGTATTATATTATATATATTTGTGAAGATTTTCCTTTTCACCTTTTCCATCTTTGTCCTCAAGGTAAAACTGGTATTTTCCCAGCCATTTATTAGATGTTAATATTACTTAATAAGAATCTGATTAATCAATTTTTGGCGAGCCGCTGCATACAACGGGGATTTGTGATTAAGATTCTCTCGTCTGAAGTTTGTTGATCGTGATTTGAAGACCCTTTCGTTTTTGAAAGTTTTGTTTTGTTAAAAAAATTATAAAATAAAAAAAAAATTATAAAATAAAAAAAAGTAAAAAATATTTTTCCTTTCTTTAGTATAATTATCATATAAAAAAGAAAAAAAATCAAAAATATAAAAAAAATAATAATAAAAAAAATAAACAAAGTTGGTAAAAGAACACCAACAAATAATACCTTCAATTGAGGTATTATCCATTAGTAAGTTCCCAACTCGAATCAAAGATTTAAAAACTTGCCATTTGTGTCATTTACGAAATACGGCTCACCTTAAAAAGTAAATTTTTTAAGAGCTACCGTGAAGTAAATTTGATTATTTGGTTTAAGTTGTCTTCTCGTTATCCGTTAAAATAGTTTGTTTAAATAAAAATAATAAAAAAAATAAAAATAAAAAAAATTAGTTTAAATTTTCTTTTTCTACTTTGTGCATGCGCACTCGTTCTCAAACCCGCAACCGTAACCGTCAACAACAAGCCCAACCGGCTGTTGTTCAACAACAATTTTCATTAAGAAAACCTTTTGTAATCCTCCCCTATTCCGATGGGCTGAAACCGACTATGGGGCCCCCCCACAAGGTGCTCCAAGGCACCCACCGAGAGGTACGAGGAGTGCAATTGTAATTCCTGAATTCATGCTAAATTTTTGAGTTGAAGCTTGGTTTTGGATCAAATCTTGTTCAAACTACAAACAGTTTTTTCGGACAGATTAAAAAGGATCCAACTTGCTCACGATTCCGTACTTTAATAAGATTACCTCAACGATAAGATTCCTGGATATCTCAAGCACGCAATTAAGCTTATGCTTTTTCCGTTGTTCTCTGAAGGTTTCAGCACGTATAGGCTAGAAAAAGAACCTCCTCGATCAATTTTGACATGGGGATGATCTGTTCAAAATTTCTGAATCAATTCGTTCTCCTTCAAAAATACAAATCTTCGGAACGAAATCACGAGATTCAATAAAGATTTGACGAATCGTTTTATGAGGCTTGGGAGCATTTAATGACCTTCTTCGAGGCCAAATTGGTTTTTTTTTCCACATCACGGTTTTTTCAGATCCACATCAATTAGATACTTTTACTATGCTTTGAATGCTAATTTGATCATGAATCACTTAATTCTGCTGGCAGGTGGAAACTTTTGGATAAGATGCCTCGTGAATGCTGAGAATTATCGTGTGTAAATCCTAGGTTCGTAATTCACGAAACAAGCAGTCGTTGCTATAGTGAGTTCGAATTCATCAACCTCCGAATTTTCACACAGAGTTTGCTAGCTTTTACAACCGAAGTTTTTTAACTTAAAATTGATAAGACTATGGCTTATCGTCAAAAAAACCCAAAAAAAAGCCCACCTGCCCGCACCCGTAAATGCGTTGTTGAGCAGGTTGTGTTAACGTGTGGAGGTGCTCATTCTTATAGATAATTATCCAGTTACCATCGGCGAATGTTTATCGAGACAACATCAAGAGTATAACGTTTTCACAAGCGGCTGCAAACCATGTTTAAGTCAGGAAATACCAATTCTAGAACCTCCCGATGTCTGCAACCAAATCCGAGACCTCCTGGTTTTCCTCTGATTCTAAACAATCAAAACGTTTCAATCAGAATCAAAGGAATACTTTCAAACCAAAATCGAGGACCAATTTCAATCAAAAACCGTGGAAATAACTTATCAAGGTCCAGTGTAATCAACCTCCTACGAGTCAACCACCATGTACCCAAGCTCAACCTTATCAAGCCTCTTATATGCAAGGTGTTTCAAAGACCGATTTTGAGAATTATGTCAAGGCTAATGATGCTGTATTAAGGAATATGCAAAATCAAGGCCAAGATTTACAAAACCAGATGACAAATTTAACAGAAATGCTTTCTAAGTTCATAAATTCCAATACCGCTTCGTCTTCAAGTTCAGGTTCTCTTCTAAGTAACACTGTTACTAACCCGAATGAAGACTTGAAGGGTATTACTACCCGAAGCGGGGTTGCTTATCAAGGACCTACGATTCCCACTTCTTCTCCTAAAGTAGTGGAACGTAGAACAGAGGTGACAAAGGACACGGTTTTTCCTACTAATAACGGAATTACCAAAGACGTCCAACCTCCGGTTGTCCCAGTTGAAAACCAAAATCCAGTTTCTGAGCCAGATGTTGCTCCAGTTAGTGCACCGATGCCTAACTCGAAACCGTCGATTCCTTATCCTTCAAGGCGAAATGATGAGAAGCGCCGTGAAAACGCTGACGAACAAAAAGAGAAATTCTACGAAATCTTCAAAGATATAAGTTTCGAAATTAGTTTCGTGGATGCTTTGACTCTTATGCCCAAATTTGCTTCAACTCTTAAAGCCTTAATCGGAAATAAAGAAAAGCTTAGTGAGATGGCTAGAACCCCTTTGAACGAACATTACTCGGCGGTCATACTTAACAAGTTACCCGAAAAACTTAGTGACCCCGGCAGATTCCTTATTTCATGTAAATTTCCCAGAATGGATGAGTGCTTAGCCATGGCCGATCTTGGCGCTAGCATAAATATCATGCCATTTTCCGTGTGGAAAAAGCTTAACCTTCCAAACATGACTCTAACGTGCATGACACTAGAATTAGCGGACCGTTCGATCTCCCTACCAATCGGTATTGCTAAAGATGTCAACGTTAAAGTTGGTATATTCCAGTTTCCAGCCGACTTCGTGGTCGTAGATTTTAAACCAGACCCTCGAGTACCTTTAATTCTCGGGAGGTGTTTTCTTAAGACCAGTCGTGCTTTGATAGACGTGTACGAAGGTGAATTAACCCTTCGAGTGGACAATGAAGCCATTAATTACAATCTTGATCAAACTTCGAGATACTCAGTTAATTATAATGATATGACGGCGAATCGAATCGACGTTGTTGAATTAGCTTGTGAGGAGTATTCTTAGGAAGTTCTAGGATTTTCAGACGTGATCGCCAGTGGCAATCCCACTCCCGGATATGACCCGATAGTTTCAAATTCTTCTCCGACTCTCACTCCTTTCGGGGATAGTGATTTTCTACTTTTAGAAGAAGCTGATGCTTTTCTTGCTCTAGCCGATGATCCAACTTCACCGGAAGTTGATGAATCTTATTATGACCCAGAGGGGGACATTTTTATTCTCGAATGTGGTATATCCTATATCATAACACGGGGTCGATTCTTGGATTTGGCTAGTTTCTAGAGAGAGAAACACTTGAGAGAGTTTTCTAGTGAGAGAAAATGTGTTTCTATGAAAAGGAAATAATGACTAGCTTTTTTCTTCCAAAGTTGGAAGAGGCTTATATAGTACATACAATATACCGGGTATTAGCACCCGACTTAAAACCAAAAATCGTACTATTTAACTATTAAACTACTAGTAATAATAAACAGTAAAATACACGGGGTGACCGAGTCTTTTTCTAATATCTAACAATCTCCCCCTAAGGGAGGTCACCCCTGAAAATACTAAACTTAATCACTTCAGTCTTTAGCTCGTAGACATTTGATATCTTGTACATTTGGGGTAGTGATCTTTTGATTCATCTTTGACTTGTCTTAGATAGTGATCTTGAGCTTTCTTGAGATCATCACCCAAACATAATCTTACATCATCTTGTAATGGATCGCCATCTTGTGCACTTGTGAAGAACTACACGATATCAGAGTTTGCGGAAGCTTTGACACCTTTATGAGTTCTTTCATAACTTCATAACAAGTGTAGGTCATGTCTGAGCATTTGGTTATTCACTTGACATCTCAGGTACTGGGAATTTCCATCTCCATCTCCATCTTTAAGTTATCATGTAATGAAACAGTTAGCAAATAAAGAGAAAATTGATTTGAAAAATCAGTCTAAGTGTTTCTTATGAAAATATTTTGTAACACTTCGAGAGTTTTGATTGTTTGTCAAATGATCAATAACCGTCAATTCTTATACTGGAACAAGTTTGATTCACTCAGAATCGCACCATCGTTTCTTTCCAGTTGACACAAGTTTGATTCTTGTAGAATCGCACAAGTCACCTACCAAGAGCTTGTTTGATGTTGGCTCTAGCAGGATTTCCATCTTCATTGTGAAAAACCTTCGTTTCACTCGGATGTTCTGGCAATATCACAAGGATAATGCGTAGGACTCTTAGGATAGACTTGTTTCCACAGTGTGTGAAAGACAAGAGAATTGGATATGTGTCCTAACGAGATTAATTGACGATCTCTTGGCTCTAGACTCAATAGTGCGTTTTGGTTCTAGTAATCGGAGGCTGGAGCTGACTGCCACCTGTTCAATATCAACTAACTCGGAGTGAGAAAGTCAATAGATAACGTGTTTAGTCTCCGTGAGAAATGAAACAGAAATCTTTTGAGAGATTCTGAGTGGCTAGGGAGGGTTGTGCATTGCATCACTGGGTCCATGATGTCGATCTTCAATGTCAGCAATCATCTTAGTGATTCTGGCAGCATATGTATTGACCCGGTTTCTGCCTAAGTGTATGGAGGGCTTCTTTCTTTACACCCTTTATCTTTACAATTCTTTTTAATTCTTCAACCCCTTCAGTGCTTACCGAGACTTCATGACTAGAACCTTGTTGGGTTTATTCCAGTACTAGCTCCATCTCAGTCGGCACTTTTCCCTTATTCTCGCTTTTACTCCTTTTACATGTCATACCTAAGGACTTCTACACTAACTAGTGGATTGTCCCTGGGTAGATCCCTCCGGTTATGGCTGGATCATTGGGAATAGTACCTAACCTTACCAACCTTATAACTCCAATTAAGTAAAATGCATGGTCGGTCTTTTGGTACAGTTCTCCTTTCCATAAAACCAATTGAAAATTCAATTAAGGTACTTATGATATAAATATCAAAGCGTTTAGTACCTCGAGATTATGACTAGTTTACCTCTTCCAAAGTTAGAAGAGGCTTATATAGTTTTTACAAAATACCAGGTATTAGTACCCGGCTTAAAACCGAAAGACATACGATTAACTATTAAACTACGAACTATTATAAACAATAAATATACGGGGTGACCGAGTCTTTTACTCATATCTAACAAGAGTGAAGATCCACTAGAACAACCCGTAGAGCCAATCCTTTAGGAATTTACACCAACTATTTGTTTCGTTACACCCTTACACCTTAACCTACCCTGTTAGATTAAGTTTAATTTACAGTTGCTAGTTGCTTAAAGTGTAAAGTTTGTATTTCCCGAGTCTTGTGTCATTTTCTATCTTTGGTGCAGTTGGAAACTTGCACATTGCAAATGGGAATGTATATTAGTAGTCAAAGCTTATGTGATTTTACTACCGTCCCAATTATTGGTGAAACTGAAGAATGAAGAATTACCGAAGGAATTATCCGGAATTTTTATGATCGTGAAGATAGTGAAACTACACCGAGATTTGAAGCATTGTTAAAAAAATCAAAAAAATGAGAAAAATACAAAAAGAGAAAGAAAGTTTGAAGATAATCGTTTCGCAAAGGAATTACCAAAGGAATTACACTAAGGATCGATTATTCATTGATACGTCAAAAAATCAATGATGTAAAGTATTGTAGAAAGTGGAAGATATCGCCACTTGCCTTGTAGAGTATGTAAAGTTTTGGGATGATTAGGAAGTTGACCGTTACGGGAACGCCAACTTAGGTTGTTGTTTTTTATTGATGATCAAGACATTGTAAATAGTTGTGTCTTTATCAGGGTAACGGTCAGGAAAAAAGTGTCTAGCAACTTGTATCTTAAGTCTTAATATATTTGTTTCTTGATTTTGATTTAACAACAATTTACTTCCCTCTCACCTAATGATTAGCCACTGGTTTTACACAAATGAGGACTTGTTCGAGCGTGCATGTCTATTCCGTCGTTACGGCCATGTATGCATGTCTTAGCTGCCTCGTTGCTTTACGACTTTTGGTGAAAGTTAGAAGGTTCCTACCCTATATCATTCTTCATCCTAACCGTTGGTTAAATTCGAATAGGGATGTGATCGAACACACATGTCTATTCCATCATTACGGCCATGCATGTGTGCTTCAGCTGCCTTGTTTGAATGGTACTTCTGGTGAAAGATTGTAGATTGATCAACCGTACGCCTTTCCATACAAAAACCCATATTTACCTTTATAAACTTGTTACTCCTTGGTTTTAGTGGTGGAGATGTGTATCCTTGCCAAGCTCTTGATAGAATACTCGTCACGACCGAGCAATTGAGCAAATTAGTTACATGTTACCACATAGATTAGTTGAGTGATTTGAGTGTTTTCATCTTCCTATTTCGTGAGGTGTTTGGTTGTGTACTTGTAATAGATCGAATAAATGCTTTAATAAAAAATATCCTTATGGATAGTACTCAAAATCAACTTATTTTGTCATCATCTTAAGCATTCCACCATCTGATATTAGAAGAAAGACATGTTCTTAGTGAAAGTCTTTAAACAAGGTCTGAAAAGCTGTCCTTCTAAATCATCTTTGCAGAGCTTCTTCTTCCTGTTCGTCGGCAAACATTTGATGAACGACCACTAACATACGTGCCTTCCTTTGAAGCTTGTTTTCCTCTAGAACATTAAACGTTGTGGTTATGCATTTTGCCCAGTTATGTTCTGGTTCCGGTAAGTCATATGGGGGAATGGTCCCATTCTGGTTCAGGGTACAGGTCTCGTCGCTTCTGGAATCGCTAAACCACGTAGGGTCGACAACTTGGAATGTTGAGCGTTTGTCAGTGTCCTCCATATCTGAGTCATTCCTTTTCATCCTGCTATGATAATCATCTGAAGATTGTTCAGAGTGTTCTTTATTCGGGATCAGATCCTGTCTCGAATAGTCAGCACCAGCAATCTCTTTGTGTCATTTAGAAATGAAAGGGACAAAAAGATCTGCCATCCAGTTGAGGTGAAAGCTTGAGATGTGTTTGTAAGCAATTCATCAGACTCCCATTGGGGCTTCTGTGAACTTTGGTCATCTACTTTCGGAGGAGGTTTAGCTGACCCAGAAGCGGCAGAATCAGATCGTCATTTCTATGTAGACCTACTCTGTTTGATCCAGCAGAAGGGCCCTTCATCATCATCATCACCTTCACCCATCATCACTATCATGCTTCTCTTGTGGTCTTTCACCTTGTCTGCAACTTCCTTATCCATGGCGTCTTCATCCGCTATCAAAGCTTCCATGAGAGCATGGTATAGACGGTAGTTGGTCGTGTTTTTGTTGGCAGACTTCTTCTTATTCATGTGACTGAAGAGAGCACTTTTTAGATCAAATTCTTCAAGATCAACTTTATCAGTTGACCTGATGGAGTAAGTTGAATCTTGTTTCTCCACATCTTGTTCCCGATTTGGCTTTGATAATCTCATTCGGAACTCCTTTTCTGATTCCTGATCTTGACAACTCTGGGCCGGGTAAGCACAAGTATATCTCGATTAAATATGCAGTGTTTCATTCAAGAAACCTTAAGGAGAGCATCATCAAGTTATTTTTCCCTAGATAATTATCAAGCAGCCGTAGAACTTGTGATCTTATGAACTAACACCATCAGACAGATTGATCAGGTCTTCTTCACTTCAGACATCTCTTGCTCCAATCTTGCCACTCTTAACTGAAGGCGATGAATGGGAGTGATTTCAGGAGAGATGTGGTGATTGATTTTCGCTTTCGTGTTGATTGGTTGAGGAGTACTAGTAAAGACTGCTAAGAAGATGATACCTCTGTGAAGGGAAGGAATCACTAGAGGTAGATGAAGTTACTGTCTTATGACTTGCATCAGGTATGGTGGAATCAGATCCTCCTCTAACTTTAGATTTCTCCTGATCATCATCGGGTTGTTTGTCAAGAAGAAAATGATCCCACAAAGAATATGAAAGTTCATCCGAGATTTTTTCATGGAAGATGACTTGCTTATTCCACACGTAAATATATAAAAATAAATAAAAATCAAAATATAAAAATAAGTGTAAAAAACCAGCGACTTTCAATGAAACCGAGAATTATATAGAGCTTTCCCGGGTCGTTTATCCCCCAACGAGGCTGGAATGGTAAAACGAAACGATCGAAGATTGAGTTTGAAGGAATGAAATTGGTTTGGGAAGTTGAAAACGTCAAATAAAACAATAACAAACTAAAACTTTTACAGAAAACTAAAAAATTATGAATTTAAAGCTAAAAAAACGAAAACCGAATCCCGAACAAAGGGGTGAAAACCAAAAACTTTAAAAACTCAGCAACGAAGGAAATTTTTGCTTCTAAACTACTCTAGGGATCAAATAACGAAGAATGAAAAAGACTAGACCGAAAACGGAGTTCGTTTGACCCAAAAACGAGTCAAAACAAAATCCCGTGCCCGGACCCGTTCTTTAAACGATGAAAAGTTATAAAAATGACCCTACGAAAAATTTTATATTTTTCCTACAAACTAGATGACAAAAGAAAATTTTATAAAAAAGCAAAATATTTTTTTGATAATTTTTTGTATTTTTTATGAATTAAATAAACTTTTAACTAAATTAAATTATAAAAATAGTAAATAGATTACGAAAAAATCTGAAAATTTTCTAACAAATACCTAGGCTTTAATAATAATCCTAATGAAAAAATAACAAACACAACACAGCTTATGCAATAAGCCCCGAAATAAGCTTACACAGCTTATGGGCTTATGAGGTCAAAATGACCTTATATATATTTGCCCTTGAGTCTTTAACGAAAAAGACCCAAGGGCGCAGTGGTTAAGTGTGTGTGAGTTAAAGGGGATGTATCGCTTGGTCCCGGGTTCGAGTCTTGCTCACCCGGACCAAGTGTCTTCCCCTTTTATTTTTTTTTTCGAAAACTCAAAGAAGCAAAGTTGTTAAGCTCGTGGGGCTTAACAACTTTGTCAACTAGAGCTTTTGCTGAAAAGCAATGAATAAGCTTATAAATAAGCTTAAAGTTGACAGAAGTGCTAAAAATGCTTATAAGCTAAAAAAAGCTAAGTCTTTTTAGACTTAGGGTCGAATTAAGCTAAGACAAAAGCTAAAATAAGCTAAATGGTCTAAACTAAACTAAATGAGCTAAAAAGGAAAGGAAAAGCTAAACTAGATAAGCTGTGGAAGCTTATTATGGCAGAAAAGCTTAAAGGCAAAAATTGCTTAACTTAGGCATTCAAATAAGCTAACAAAAGGGGAATAAGCAAACTAAACTACCTATCTAATCTAAATAAGCTGTAAGAACACAAGGGAGCTTATGGAATAAGCTCAATAAGCCAAAGTCAAAAATAAGCAATCCCTCAGCCTAAGGGAATGCTAAAACAGCCAAGAGGCATGTTTGGGCTTAAAAATAAGCCATCAAATAAGCTCTAAGGGCTTAAACTTGAGCTTATACAAGAGCTTATAAGCTCTTGAAATAAGCCAAAACTGGGCTTTAGAACACAACAAGACAAAGAAAAAAAGGGCTTAAAATCTCCCCTTTGCACCAGGGGAGATTTAAGCTTAAAGCTATGGGCTTATTTGACAGCTTGCAAAAAGCTGTCAAATAAGCTCTAAACAATCAAATAAGCTTAAACAGATGGAGTGTTATAGCCAAGGGGCTTGTGCACCAATTTTCAGCTTTTAAAACTCAATTTTACTTGCTTATTTTTGAAAGTGAAAAAGGTGTGTGGGGTTAGTATTAAAATCACTGTGACACAAGAGAGTTTGTGATTTTTGTGACTATAAGTCCAAAGGAACAAAGGTCTTGGACAGCCCTTTTTACTCACAAATCGACAAACTTTTTGATGTACAGAACTCAGAACCACAAATGACTAATCAAATAATTACTTGTAGGGTTACTTAAAAACTTCACAGTTTTGTAACATATTTTTTAAAACCTAGAAAACTATTATTAAAACTAAAAACTTTCTAAAAACAGCTTAAAATAGCTTAAAAATCTACGATAAAGTAACCAAATGACGCTTATAACCCATGGCAATCACCCTGTTTTATGACCGTTTTAAGGATTATCCCAAACACCCCTTTATTTCAAAACTGCCAAACTAAAATGAGTTTAAAATCTATTTTTAAGCTAAAACTTTGAAAACCCTTTTTAATCCACTCTTACTTTATATAACATTCTAAACCATTTTAACACTGAAGAAACCTAAGCTATTAAGAAAAATAAGCTATTTTCTCAGCTACTTTTACACAATAGCAACGTTTTTTTAAAGAAAAACTAAAGTACACAATTTTAACCTAATGAAAACTCAAAGATAGCAAAAGAAGAAGCCTGAAACAGACATGATTAAAGAGAGTTTGAACCAAGATTAAAAAGAAATACGCAAAATATAAAGCTGAAAATTAAGCTATAAATGAGCTTAAGAAATGAAAACCTTGGATTTTTGTAGATCTCATAACAAGGCCACTCTTTCTTGAGTGAGTGGCTAAAAACCTTTCCTAATGGCTCCATTAAGCCTCAAAACCAGAGCTTAAAAGCTTAAATAAGCTCTTGGGAAGCTTATTACATCAAATACTTCGCAAAAATGCACTCACTTGGACTTTTTATGAACAGTTCAAATTAAAATAGTATGAAAGGGCTTATAACAAGTTTTAAACTTAATTAGACCTTATTGACAAGAATAAGCTCAAAGGAGCTTATTGAGAGCTTATTGAGTAAAAGTAGCTTAATTTTTCATTAAAACTGAGAATTACAATTGCATAAGAGAAATCAACTTAAAAATACTTTAAACTACAATAAAAACGACATAAAAACTTAATTAAAAACTGAATATAACTCCCTTTGCCACAATAGGCTTACAATGGCTTTTATAGCAAAGAAACTACAACTAGGTCTTCTTTTTCTCTTTCTTCTTGTTGTGCTTGTTTTTTTTTTTTTTTGTAGACACACAAACACAGGTGTGTTTGTTTTGTGAGAGTGTTCAAAGCTCTAATCTTGGCCTTTAATTCTTCAAAATTCAATCTTGGTCGTCGAAATAGGCTTGGGGAGTGTGGGATTGCCAACTTGGCACATTTGTTGCTGGGAAAGGTAGTGCGGATGGGGGGAGTTGATTGTCCATGGAGGTGGTGAAGGTTCCACAGGGTAAAGAATGTTTAAACAACCCGTGAAGTTGTTTTGATGGAAAAACCATGCTGGGAAATACGGTTTAAGATATAACAGAGTGAAAGTTTAAGTACTTGACATGTTTGGCCCCTCATAGTTATCTCTTTCATTGCATACATTGTCCTTGTGGTTATATAACTTTGGGGACTTGGCAAAGTGGGGGGTGTGGGGGGGTGAGGGACAATACCCCAATATTATATAACTCTTTGCACACTTCGTCCTTGGTGTGTACAAGTTAGGGGGGTTGGCAGTTTTGCCCCCCCCACTTGTCACTTTGAGTATATTGCAAAAACAGCCCTTGTCTTCATTTTTCTCTTTTCTTCTTTATATATAAGTTTAGGGATTGACAATTTCAGTCCCTGAACTTATATTTCTGTGACTTTGGCCTCGGGGTTGACTTGGGTTGACTTTGACTTTGACCAGTTGACTTTTCTATTGACTTTTTGACTTGATTACTATTCCGGCTTCGATTTGGCTTTGTCTTTCACAGTCTTTTCCATTCCGAGTCCGGTTTTGTCGTTTTGGCTTTGTTTTTCGTCCTTTTCTTGGTTATCCGTTCCTGCACAATACAATTAGCAAAACAAGCATATATTTGGCATTTTAAGTCCGTTTTTGGTTATTTTAGCTCGTTTTTAAAGGTAAAAGGTATGTGTATTTAAGCACATACCAAAATCCCCCATACTAAGGTATTGCCGTGTCCTCACGCAATGCTATGAAGTAAGCATTTACGAAAACTAAGAATCTCAATCCCCCTCGACTAATAAATTAAAAAGTAGCAAAGTGTTTCGCAAAGAAACAACAGATCAAAAGGTTCGATCAATTCCTGTTTCACCATTTATTTATTTATACACTAACTATCCCTAATATTTTTGAATTTTCTTTTCTGACACCCTTGTTTGACTTCCTTTATTACATTAACATTGGGATCATAGAATGAGAAACACCCATAGAATAATCTACGGATGTCCTGACGGATAAATTCATCGTCCCCGATTTTTCACTAGTTCCAAACCAAGCAATTAAACAAGATCATTTGTCAATATAAGTCTAAATGCTAAGCACTCATACTTATGACTTGTGAACTTTTAACTCCCAACATGAGTGTATGGTTTAAATGTGTGTACTCATTTCAACTCAACCATAGATCAACTTATTTTCATAGTCGTGATTCAAGATGAATCATGACTCAAAGCAACAACTTATTAAGACCTTGTAACTTGATTTTAAAGAACGAGATTTTAACTGTAGAACTTTTTGCAACATCTTTATCATTATAATCATAAGTTCTTAAAGCTAGGAATGCGTTGTTTAGTTTGAACACCTACCTAGGCCTCGCTCCCTAGTAGGATATCACAACCAACGACCGATGTTCTTAGTTTGAAAACCCACCCCGTTGCTAGCGTAGTGGGAAATCACAACAACACCTTCTTCCTAATATGGCTAAGGATTTGTGTCTTAGTTTGAACCCTCACCTAGACCTCGCTTCCTGGTGAGATATCACAACACACCAAATCCTTAGAAGTAAAAGATGTCTTATTTTATTGAACCCCCACCTCTGTGGTTAATCGAGTAGGATATCACTACACATCTTTACTTTTTAGCTCCATATAATCAAATGTATGCTTTATTGGCAAAATTTCAATATTCATGCATTTTTGCATTCATACTTCATTCATGCTTCTTTGGCATTTTAACTTTCGGATTATTAAGAACAGAAAAATCTCGTTTTAAAGAATCAAGATACAAATTTGAAGCTTTTTCTAAAAACATTGATTGACTTAGTTGAACTGAATTGAGTACGTATGATTAGGTGGATTGGAAGCTAATGGGAGAAAAAGCCACAAGTTACTCATATAAGTTTTTGTTCAGCACATAAACTTATATTTAACTCTATCACTTCTTGTTCTTCACCTTTAAAATTCGAAGCAAATCGAATTCAGAAATCCTTAGCCTACCAGTGGTAAGTTGAGGAACTAGCTAGGGCTCAACACGCCCGATCGAGTCAAAAATTATTCTCATTCTACCCATTAGGAAAGTCAAAACTGTGACAAAACACTTATTTTATTTTTGAAAATTTTTAAAATTTTTCATTTTTTTGGTATTTTTGCAAAAATTTGGTGGTAAAACGGGATTACGTGATAACAACGACTGCAGGCAAAAATCAAATCGAAGATTCCCCCCCCATACTAGAACTAAACATCGTCCTCGATGTTTCAAAGGGGTACCTACGTAAATCTAAGGCCGTTTATGAAGTGTGCCAAAAGATAAAACGTTAGTCGATTAGATTTGGATACTGGATTCCCAAAATGAAGCTGAGGATGTGAAACTCTTGTGGAATACTGCAAGCACGAGAGTCTTCACAATCCGGGAAATCCTGGACATACAATACAAAGCACACAAAACATGGACAAAACACGGGTAATGGAAAATGAAAGCCTTCTCACACACAAAACACTTATTAACATAAAGAAAGAAGATATACTGGATAAGCATGGGGTGCCTCCCACGAAGCGCTTGTTTAGGGTCCCGACGCTTGACCCGTCCCCCGAATTTATTGGTCCATGGGGAACGTTTGGAGATCCGGGACAACCTCGGTTGGTATGTCCCCTCCAAAGTAATGTTTTATACGATGACCATTCACTTTAAAGTTGGGCCCGGAGTTTTGAGATAACTCGACGGTGCCATAAGGAAAAACTTGGACAATGGTGAATGGTCCGGACCAACGGGATTTCAATTTGCCCGAGAAAATCTTCAGTCTAGAGTTGAAAAGGAGAACACGATCACCAACGTTGAAAACGCGGTTTTTGATCTTAGCATCGTGTATCCTCTTGGTTTTCTCTTTATAGATCAAAGAGTTTTCGTAGGCTTGATCACGAAGTTCATTTAGTTCATTCAGTTGAACTTTCCTGTGATCACCCGCGGTTTGAACATCAAAGTTTGTATGCTTGAGAGCCCAGTAGGCTTTGTGCTCTAACTCGATCGGTAGATGACATGCCTTTCCATACACAAGCTTATATGGAGTACACCCGATGGGTGTTTTTGTAGCTGTGCGTAAGGCCCAAATTCATCATCTAGTTTGTCCGAACCAGGAGGCACGATTTGCCCCACGGTTCTCTCAAGAATACGCTTTGAAACACGATTTGACACCTCACTTGGCCCCTTGTTTGTGGGTGGATATGGCGGTGGAGAGACGGTGATGACTCCGTACT
This sequence comes from Tanacetum coccineum, assembly GCA_026074375.1. Lineage (NCBI taxonomy): Eukaryota > Viridiplantae > Streptophyta > Magnoliopsida > Asterales > Asteraceae > Tanacetum > Tanacetum coccineum. The sequence continues at coordinate 1,677 of BQNB010077666.1, read as the reverse complement.
TAAGCATGACCTTTATAAATGGTCATTGCAAAAGTAGTTCGCGATCAACTTATGATAGCTCGGGGTGTACCAAAATCGAGAGAAGATAGGTTTTCAAAAATTATACAAACAACTCGTCATCATTGGTGGGAGCGCTTGCTTCAACCCATTTTTGACAAGATAGACAACAGCCACAATTATGGTACTTATTCCATCTTGAAGACGGAAACGTCCCATAAAATCCATGCCAGATGTCAAAGATCTCGCAAACTTGGATGGAGTTTTGTGGCATCTCAATCAAGGTGCGTAATTTTTACTTGACGTTGACAAATGTCACAACGGGTGAACAAAGTCATGGTATCTGAAGAATGGTGGGCCAATAGAATCCTGATCAAAGATTTTTTCTTGCTGTGTAGGTTGGCACCCATAGTGTCCCCCGTAGTTCCACTGTGGCAAGCTTGAGAATGTGTTTGGGGGGGGGGGGGGGGGGGGGGTGGCAAGCTTTGAGAATGTCTAAAGCTTCTTGCCCAGAAACACAACGTCTTATCACCTGATCAGCACAAATCTTAAACAGGAAGGGATCATCCCAGAAATAATGTTTGACATCCTTGAAGAATTTATTTTTTTGTTGGGATGTCATTCCCTTGATAACGAATTTCCCCGCATGGTAATTTGCAAAATCTGCAAACCATGGGGTACTTTGATCTTGAAGAGCAATAGAACCAAGAGTTTCGAGAGGAAATGCTTCATTGATTTCTTTGTTCTCGAGTTTGTCTTGATGAGGATTTTCAAGTCTGGACAGATGATCGGCGGCGAGATTCTCAGCTCCTTTTTTGTCTCGAATTTCAATATCAAATTCTTGGAGCAATAGGATCCACCGCATGAGTCTTGCCTTAGCATCCTTCTTGGCAAAGAGATACTTGATGGCAGAATGGTCAGTATACACTATGCTTTTGGACATAACAAGATATGACCGGAATTTCTCAAAGGCATACACTACAGCAAGTAATTCCTTTTCGGTAGTAGTGTAGTGAGTTTGAGCCTCGTTCATAGTCTTGCTAGCATAGTGTATAGGTTGGAAATGCTTGTTTTTTCTTTGCCCGAGGACTGCCCCAATTGCGAAGTCGCTAGCATCGCACATCAGTTCAAAGGGCAAGTCCCAGTCGGGAGCAATTAAGATCGGAGCCTCAGTCAATTTTCTTTTGAGTGTATTAAAGGAATCGATACACTCTTCAGAGAAGAAAAATGGAGTCTCTTTTTCAAGCAAATGAGTCATAGGACGGGCAATTTTTGAGAAGTCCTGAATGAATCGTCGGTAAAAACCGGCGTGCCCAAGGAAACTACGGACACCTTTGACAGAAGTCGGATGAGGGAGTTTAGCTATTACTTCGACCTTAGCTCTATCAACCTCAAGTCCCGACTTAGAAATTTTGTGCCCGAGAACAATGCCTTCCTTCACCATAAAATGGCTCTTCTCCCAGTTTAAAGACAAATTGGTGTCTTCACACCGCTTCAACATCTTTTCCAAATGGGATAGGCACGTAGAGAAAGAGTTCCCGAAGACCGAAAAGTCATCCATAAATACTTCCATCGTTTTTTCAATCATATCGTGGAAGATTGCCATTGGTATGTGCTTAATTACACATACCTTTTACCTTTAAAAACGAGCTAAAATAACCAAAAACGGACTTAAAATGC
>BQNB010077665.1:0-30776 GCA_026074375.1 Tanacetum coccineum | reverse complement strand
GACGTGATGGATATTGAGGACACGGTTGAGCCCGAGGATGAGACTGTTCTTGTTAGTGTCTATGAGATAGGTGATTCATCTACTGCTGCTATTCCTCGAGAGGATGGTGATAGTTTATTGCCTGGCTTCATGAGACGGGACATTGATTCTATTTTTTTTGGTCGAATTACTTCTATTTCGAGACGATTGTGTGGTCGCGAGACGGCTCTTGCATTGGTCGAGCAGAAAAGGAAGGCAAAGGAAAAGGTTTATGGTAAGCTGATTCTGGATTTGGGTAATGAAGTACGCTCTAGTGTGGAAGAAGGAGCGGCTGCAATGGAGAATCTGGTTAGAAAGCTTGGTAATGCTGAAGAAAAAGCTGAGTGTGAAAAGTTGAAGAAGGAACTGGAAGAAGCAAGGTTAAGCCACACACTTCTTCGTATGCAGAACGAACAAGTCAAGAGAGATTTATAATGGACTAGAGTTCAAGCTCATGAGTTCTATCGAGAGATGATTCATAAGGGATTTTTGTTGGAAGAAAGACCGAATGAAGCTATCGATGTTCCAGTTGAAGATGTGGAGAGTTCATCATTTGAGCCATGGGTATTTCCTTGTGATGCTTATTAGTTTAGATTCATTAGTAGTATCTTTATTATGTAATCACTAAACTGAATCCTCAGTTAGCAGAATTAGTGCTATTGGTTGTAACGATTTGTATCATTTCATGAAACAATGCAACTATGTATTAACTTCTATGATGAAAAATGAATTACTGTCTTTTGATTGCTATTTGATGTTGTATGAATCACAACCACAGTTGATTGATTTGTCATTGTACCATGTTATGAGTATATCAAGTTATGGATGCTTATCGAATTGTTTTCTGTGTGATGTGATAGAATCATGCCTCCAAATTCTGCACCTTTGACTCAAGATGCTATTTGGCGAATGATCAAGGAAAGTATCAATGCCGCTATTGCTGCTGAGCGGGCAAGATATGTGAATGCTGGAAATGATGCTAGGGATCTGGAATAGTTAGGAATCGAGATGCCACACCTGCTGTTCATGAGTGCACTTTTGCTGGATATATAAAGTGCAATCCTACTGTTTTTTGTGGTGTTGAAGGATTTGTCAAATTACAAAGGTGGTTTAAGAAAACTAAGAGTGTTTTCGAAATCAGTGAATGTGCAGAGGGCAAGAAGGTGAAGTTTGCTGCTGCTATATTAGAAGGACCTGCTTTGACTTGGTGGAAATCTAAGATTTCAACCATGGGTTTAGAGACTGTGAACCAAATGCCTTGGGTAGAAATAAAGCAATTGATGACTACAGAGTTTTTCCCAGTCGAATAAATTCAAAGAATGGAGCACGAGTTGTGGAACCTGAGAGTCAAGGAGTATAACATTATTACTTATACTCAAACATTTAATGAGTTAGCTTTGATGTGTCCGAGAATGGTTGAGCTAGAGACTGTGAAGATTGATGCTTACATTCGAGGGTTGTCTGATAACATCAAGGGTGAAGTTATTTCTTCTAGACCTGCTAACCTAAATGAAGCCATGCGCATGGCCTATAAGTTGATGGTACAAAAATCATAAGCTAGGGATGAAAGGATTCTGGAAGGAAAGAAGCGAAAGTGGGAGAACTTTCAAAGTGGAAACAGTAGTGGTAAGAGCAACCAAAAGGATAACTCACGCCAACCTTCGCAGAATAACCAAAAGGAAGGGAATGCACGAGCTATGACTACTGCTCTGACTAAGGGAAAGGTGTCTTCTGGATCACATCCTGTGTGTGAACGTTGCTTTACTCGCCATGTTGGTCCATGTACGATCAACTGTCACAAGTGTGGAAAGATTGGGCACAAAGCAAGGTATTACAAAGAAAAGAGTGTTGCCACTGGTGCGAATGCTCAACCCATTCCGACTTGTTATGATTGTGGTGAGCAAGGTCATACGAGGAACCGATGCTCAAAGAAAGTTAAGCAAGAGGAAACAAGAGAAGTTTATGGCCGAGCTTATGTTATTAAGGATGCCGAGCAGCAAGGTCTGAATGTGGTTACTGGTATGGTTTTACTCAATAACCGCTATGCTTCTGTTTTAATTTATTAGGGGTCCGATAAGAGTTTTGTGAACATTAGATTTAGTTCCATGCTTGATATCGATCTGGTGAAAATAAACGCTAGTTACGAGGTAGAGTTATCCAATGAAAGGGTCTTTAGTACAAACACTGTTTTAAAAGGTTGCATTTTAAATTTAGTGTACCACCTTTTTGAGATTGGTACGTTTGACGTCTTAATCGGTATGGATTGGCTTGTCAAGCACGATGCCGTTATCATTTGTGGTGAGAAAGTTGTTCGTATACCTTATGGAAACAAGACTTTAACGGTCAAAAGTGACAAAGGTGTGTCTCGACTAAAGGTCATATCTTGTATTAAAGCCCGTAAGTATATCGAACGTGGTTGTCATTTGTTTTTGGCACATGTGACTGAGAAGAAACCGAAGGAGAACCAATTGCAAGATGTGCCTATAATTCGTAACTTTCTTGAGGTATTTCTTGATAATTTATCAGGACTACCATCGCCGAGGCAAGTAGAATTTGGAATTGATCTGATGCCGGGTGCTGCACCTGTTGCACGTGCACCGTATCATTTGGTACCGTCTGAGATGAAGGAGTTGTCAGTACATCTACAAGAGCTGTTGGAGAAAGGATTTATTCATCTGAGTTCATCACCGTGGGGAGCACCGGTGTTGTTCGTGAAAAAGATAGATGGATCTTTTCGAATGTGTATAGATTTTCGCGAATTGAACAAGTTGACTGTTAAGAATCGTTATCCTCTCCCGAGAATCGACAATTTATTTGACCAACTTTAAGGTTCGAGCGTGTATTCTAAGATCGATCTGCGATCAGGATATCAAAAGTTACGCATTAAAGAAGAGGACATTCCAATTACTGCATTTACAACTCGGTATGGTCACTTTGACTTCTAAGTAATGTCGTTTGGATTGACTAATGCGCCTGCTGTGTTTATGGACTTGATGAATCGAGTATGCAAGGCATATCTTGATAAGTTCGTGATTGTGTTCTTCGACGATAGTTTGGTTTATTCCAAGGACGAAGAAGAGCACGGAAAGCATTTAAAGATAAATTTGGAGCTGCTTAAGAAGGAGAGATTGTAAGCCAAATTTTCGAAGTGTGATTTTTGGTTAGATTTGATATAATTCATTGGACATGTGATTGATCATAATGGTGTTCATGTCGATCCTGCCAAGATCAAAGCCATTAGGAATTGGGCTGCACCAACGACGCCAACGAAGGTGAGGCAATTTCTTGGATTGGCTTTTATTGAAGGTTTTTCTTTGATTTCTAAGCCACTGACTATGTTGACTCATAAAAATAAGAAATACTAGAGGGGAAATGAAGAAGAGGAAGCTTTTCAAACACTGAAGCAGAAGTTGTCTAGTGCACCGATATTGGCATTGCCCAAAGGAACAGAAGATTTCATAATCTATTGTGATGCGTCACTTAAGGGTTATGGAGCCGTGTTGATGCATAGGGAAAAGGTGATAGCGTATGCTTACCAACAATTAAAGACTCACGAAGAGAATTACATTACTCATGATTTGGAATTGGGAGCTGTTGTTTTTGCTCTTAGTTTATGGAGACATTATTTGTATAGAACGAAATGTGTGGTTTTCACCGATCACTAGAGATTACAATATATTTTGAACCAAAAAGAGCTGAACTTGAGACAACGGAGATAGATTTAGTTCAAGTGATTATGATTGTGAAATTCAGTATCATCCTAGAAAAGCGAATGTTGTGGCTGACGCCTTAAGTCATAAGGAAAGGGTTATGCCATTACATGTTCGAGCTTTAATGATGACTGTTCACAACGTTCTACCTAAGTAAATCATTAAAGCTCAAAAGGAAGCGATGAAGAAGAAGAATGTGAGAGCTGAAAATTTAGGGAGATTGATTAAGCAAATCTTAGAGTTTTGCCCTGATGAAACACGTTGTTTTGGAAATCATGTTTGGTTGTCGCGATTCGGTGGATTAAGGGATTTGATTATGCATGAGTCACATAAGTCTAAGTATTCTATCCATCTGAGATCGAACAAGATGTATCAAGATTTGAAGCAGTTGTATTGGTGGCGGAATATGAAAACTGATATTGCTACGTATGTTAGCAAGTGTCTGACTTGTGCAAAGGTTAAAGCTGAGCATCTAAAACCGTCTGGATTGCTTCAACAACATGAGATTCCTGTTTGGAAATAGGAAAGGATCACTATGGATTTTATTAGTGGACTGCCTAGAACGCCAAATGGGTATGATACGATTTGGGTCATTGTCGATCAATTGACCAAATAAGCTCATTTCCTCCCAGCGAAGAAGACGTATAGCATGGAGAAACTTACACAACTTTATTTGAAGGAAATTGTGTGTAGACATGGTGTTCCTATTTCGATCATTTCAGATCGGGATAGTCATTTTACATCTAGATTTTGGAAATCTCTTCAGAAAGCGTTAGGGAAGAATTTAGATATGAGTACCGCTTACCACCCTTAAACTGAACTTCAAAGTGAGAGGGCTATACAAACACTGGAAGATATGTTGTGCGCCTATGTGATTGGCATTGGGAGTTGTTGGGATCGCCATTTGCCTTTGGTCGAATTCTCATACAACAATAGTTATCATGCAAGCATTAAGACTGCTCCATATGAGGCTTTGTATGGACAAAGATGTAGATTGCCAGTTTACTGGAGTGAGGTTAGGGATAGCCAACTCACGGATCCAGAAATGATCCGTGAAACGATCGAGAATATCGTTCAAATTAAGAATCGCTTGTTAACTACCCGTAGTCGCCAGAAAAGCTACACGGATAGAAGACTTAAGCCGTTGGAATTTGAAGTGGGTGATATGGTATTGCTTAAGGTATCGTCGTGGAAAGGCGCTGTGCATTTTGGAAAGCGTGAAAAGTTGAGTCCACGTTATATTGGACCATTCAAGATTTTAGCTAGGGTTGGTCCAGTAGCTTATACGTTAGAGTTACCTGATGAATTGAAAGGGATTCATAGTACTTTTCCGGTTTCGAATCTTAACAAGTGTTTAGCAGAAGGAGATATTGTCGTTCCGATGAATGAGATTCAACTTGATGATGAGTTGCATATGATTGAAGAGCCTATGGAAATTGTTGATTAAGAAGTCAAGCGACTTAAGCAAAGTCAGATACCTATCGTTAAAGTTTGTTGGAATTCGCAAAGAGGTCCATAATTTACTTGGGAACGCGAGGATTATATTAAAAATAAGTACCCTCATCTCTTTACAAGTAAGGACGAAGCGAAGAAGAGTGGATAAGCAGAGCTAAGCACCGGGACGGCGCTCCCTAAAGGAGGGGAGAATGTAACAACCTGAATTTCAGGTCAACGTTTATCCCGAGCTATGATAATTATTTTTCTACGTAATTGATTATAGTCATTTATGCTTTATAAGGTTTGGTGTAAATTTCCGTTTATTGGGAAATTTCAAGCTGTGATTGAGTTTTTATTTGTTTTTAGCGTCCGTGAAGGTTTCAAAAATTTATGTTGTCGCTCTGAGAGCGTGATTATATTATTTTTGTATTTTATGGTTTTCTCCTAGTTATTGTAAAAACCGTGTTTAAAAGTCGTGTTTTACGTGATTTAACATTCAATTATATATTTTAAAGTAAATTAGTGGACAGATTTAAAATATTTACGAACGTGGTGTGACTCGAGTTTTTGGCCGATTTTAAATAAAGGAAATAACATTTTGTACTAGTTTTAAAAGGACTTAAAGGAAGAGGGGTTAAAGGTGTCAAATGGTTAAACTTATTTCCTATAAATAGAACTCACACACAGACACACACTTATAAGCTTTTAGAAAATTTTCTCTCTTTTTGTCCTCTCCTCTCTTGTTCGACCGGCCATAGCACCACCACCACCATTTTCGGTTGATTTTTGACATGCATTAAAATCCGTTTACAAAATATTAATCCTTGTATCGAGGCCTACAAATCCTACTATTGAAATCCTACATGCATTGAGTTTTGAAAAAGTTAGATTTTGGGTCAAGTTCTCGTGATTTTGATCTTAAAGGGGTGTTTAGTATTGCTAGATTGGTGTTATTAGCAAGAGGTTTAGTTGAAAAAGGTTTTGGTTGTTGGTTTTGGGTGCTCGTCCAAACTCAAGCAACAAAGGGAAACCATACTTGGTTTTTGTTATAGCATTGTAAGCATTCTAGTTATGTTTTTGTATTGATTAAATTTGTTATATTGCGTGTTATATGTTATGTGCTATAAGATTCAAGTGCGGAAATTATCAAAAGTGTATTTGATTATTGATCAAAGTTTGATGGTTTTGATATAATTACATAGGCTAGTTAAACATGTTTTGATAGTTGGATTATGTCAAAAATGTCATTTTAATGGTTTTTGAGTTGACCAAGTTTGACCAGAAAGTTTGACCGCGTCGTAGCGTGTCGAGAAATTTTTGAAATCTACTTTAGGCTTTTGAAAATGATAAAGGATGTTCTAAGGTTCGTTTTGATATACGATGGGTATTGTAACTCTTAAAAACAAAGATTTTACGGCCGAATGAAGTTTGGTTATTTTTGGTGTAAAAGTCAACTAAGAAGTTTAACTTTTGAAAGTCAAACTTGCGTATACTTTTGAATATGGTCTATAATAAGCTAAGGGTTCGTAATGTTAGTGAATTCGTGATGAAATATGAAGTTCGGATTATATTATCCTTACCTTTGAAACATTTTATAAAAATGAAAACTTTATGTTTAAACGAAGCTTTACGCAAATGTGATTAATGTTCATTTGTGGGTGCGCCGAAGTAAAATGTTTTGCGTCGCACTCTGGAGATTGTAGTATTTAATTTGATTATATATTCCTAATGGTTATATATATTTACTATATATATATATATATATATATTATATAACTAATATATATATATTTTATTATATATTATATATATATATGTATACATATATATATATATATATATATATATATATATATATATATATATATATATATATACATATACATATATATATATATATATATATATATATATATATATGTATACATATATATATATATATATATATATATGTATACATATATATATATATATGTATACATATATATATATATATATGTATACATATATATATATATTGTATTATATAATCAATATTGTGTGTGTGTGTAATATATAATATATGAAAGTATGATTATATGAGTTGCATACTTTTTGTCACGCACCGCTATATATATTATATATAGGTCGCGATTGAGACGTGAAGTGATTTGCGCTTGTCGATTTGATTGATTTGGAATCTTTTTCTTAAGGTGAGTTTATAGCCTCGCTTTTAACTGTTTTAAATGTTTTTAAAACCGCGAAGGGGATAACATGTTTCGTTTTAAAAACCAAACCACCATATGATTTTATTGGTATGATTGGACCCGGATTATGAGAATGTTTTTCGATAAAGTAGCTATTTTTGAAGTTCCTTATTTCATGAACGTTAATGCCTATGGAGGTGAGAAAGCTAATGCATTAATAGTCTATTGGTTTGCAACCGTCTAAGGGTAGGATCTTGTGAACACCCTGTTAAACGGACGTTTTGTGGTTAGAAAGTAGTAGGTATACGACAATAATACATTGTTTTGGGGCAAATTGACATATGAAATGGCATATGTATTGTTAATGTTCGATGTCATGAGCTTAATGCGTAAAATAAAAGAGATTGCTATACATTGCATTCGTTGCATTGTTTTCCCGAGAACTAATTATGTGTTCAAAGATGATTACTTATTGGATTATTTACAAAACTCTATAGATATGTATTTCACTCCAAGTTTTGTTGACGTTTTAAAAATTTTTATAACCAAGTAACCAAGGATGAAGGCAACGATGGCGTGGAGGTGTTGTGCGTGTGGTGACTTTGTGAAAGACTATTTGTGTGTTCCTTGTCTTTCAAAAACAACATTTTGATGTCTTTTAAAACAATATCTTTTATTTGAAACAATTGTCTTTCAATGTTGTCATAGACGGTGGTTACGATTTCCTGTGGGACCTAAATGTACTTTTCTTTGATAATAATGGAACACCTGATTGTTAAACATCTTATTTTGTCGTTTTCTATTATCTTGTTGGTTTGTGCTATTTAGTAATACCCAATTGCTAATTTCCGTTGCGCAATCCAAAATTAGGGGTGTTACAATATTGACCTTTGTTATTTTGATTATTAGAACCAGAATTGTTTTGATAATTAGAAACATTGTTATTAGAAGCATTTTGATTATTAAAAACATTGTTATTTCTGTTTTGACTTCTGATTTGATTCTCAGAGGTTTTAGACACAAAGGCATTAACACTAGGTTTCTAAACCCCTAAGCCAGACCCAAGCCCCTTATGAGATTCTTCTCTAGAAACAATCACAACGGCATCTTTAACATCAGGTAACTCGGTCTGGGTTAACAAGGAACTCCTTATAGGTAAGTAAACATCATCCAAGCCCATCAAAAACTGCATTAATTTTATTAGTTTATTACGTTTACCTATATTAGTTTTAGCATCACAAGAACAAGGAGTCAACTTAGAGAGAATATCAAATTCCTTCTACAAGGAATTTAATTTATGATAATATTCAGAAACAAGGAGGCCATTTTGTTTAAAATTATTAATTTTCATCATTAGATTAAACAAAATAGACCCATCAAGTTTATCATATGTTTCTTTTAATTCTTTCCAAACTTCAGTAGCATTCTCAAAGTAAACTTGACTCAAATACAGATCATCAGAAATGCTACCCAATCGCCAGGACAGAACAACAGCATTACACCTTTCCCATTGATTAGTCAATGAAACACTAGAAGCATAAGTGGCCTTAGTGAAAGTACCATTAACAAAGCACATTTTATTTCTAGCCTGTAACTCAATTTTCATAGCAGTAGCCCAAACTTTATAGTTATTAGAACCAGTAAGTTTTAATTAATCAATGGCCCACTATTATTATCATTAGTTTGCAAATGTAAATGATTACTAGCATTAAGAGAACTAATAGAATCAATATTGCTACCACTAGCACCAGCATAATAAAGAACAAGCAATAAATCAGGAAATAAGATAAACACACAAAACAGATAAACCAAGGCAAAAGAGCAAACAAACCAAACAATCAAGATCAACAGATAAGCAATCAAACTAGGAAACCAATTAAAAAATAGAAATAACAAATAAGATACTAATAATAATAAGCTTGTTTGAAGTTCCCAGAATTCCTTGCCACTATAGTGGTAGGTCAGGGGCTGAACTCAAGGTTTTTAGAAGGAAACAATAAAGAGATAAGGGATAAGGGGTGATATAAAGCACTTATGACAAACAGTAGAAGACTACACCTTCTCAATTGTTCTTGATTCACTTAGTCAAGAACAATCAAGACCCAAAAAGAAGATGTTTCTTGATTCACTTAGTCAAGAAACACCAACACCACTCCAGAATACCAAGATAATACCTCCAAAAATTAGGGTTTCAAAATTAAACCCTATTTTTTCAAAAAAACAATTGACAAAGAAAACCTTTAGGATCAGGGATAAGGAGGCCCTAATCTATATGAGATCCCCCCCAAAAAACAAGCTCTAACCTAGAGTTCTGATACCATGTAAAAATTAATACCCGGGATATATTCAACCAACCACCCCTTTATTATTAATAACGATTACAGAAAGATAGTCCTCAAACGAGTGCTATCTAGAACGATTACAATGAAAAAGAGTAATCCCCAACTGGGTGTTACTCAAGAATACAATAACTCACACACAAATGTTTATAATCAAACGATTACAATCAGTAAACTAAAACTTAAACAAGGATCTTTAAGATCAAAACATTGAGAGAGATTAAATGATTGCTTGAGAGAAAAAACGCGTACTTAATCCAGAGCTAGGGATGATCAATATATAGACTCCATATTTTCACTTTAGCCCCTGAAGAAAGATGACAAGACTAAACACAGCCAAACGTTAAAACTAGTGTAAACTACTATGGGATAATTACATAATTAGTCCCTGTAGTTTACACTCAGCAAAGTAAGTTTGATATTCCAACGATGGTAGGGCCGTAGGGATATGATATGTTTTACACTTCACATACGTCATACCTCGCTAAGACGGAACTAGCTATTTTTGTTGTTGTTGTTGTTTAATGGCTTTGACTAATAACATTTTTAAGGTGTTCTTAGCTTCAAGTACAAATATATAAGTGAAGTTATGTTCTATGTAATAAGTAAAAAGATTATATCCAAACTGCAAGATTGTTCATGTTTATAAGTTGTAAGTGGAAAAATGTGTGGGCTAGGTCGGGTCATGAGTCTAGATGGGTCATTCAGGACTACGGGAAGGGGTCTTGAGTTGGGTTTTGGCAGTCTTTTCGATTTGAAAAAATGAACAAAGTGGAGCGAGATGTTAATTTTTTTTTACCTGTTGAACCTGTGTGTTAGTTGTTATACAAGTGGAATTTATATCAAATTCTCATTTGGACTAATCTAAATATAATTAGACTACATTCTAAATATTACTCAGCTTAAACTACGTACAAATAACCTATGTATAAAATTTACACCTCTAAGCAGAGTTGATTGAGGTTCGGAAACTGGTCTCGACCGGACCAAAAACTGATTTGCTCTAAAAATTCGGACCAAAATATTCGGTCAGGTCGGTCCAGTCCACAAAACTTAATAGCCGGTTGTGCGTAAGATCGAATCAGGCCTGACCAAAATATGTTCGGTCGAGGTCTAATTCTGGTTTCCCGGTTCGGTCAGATCTATATCTATAATGCTCACCCCTCTAAGTTTGACTTTGAATTAAAATGTTTTGGCCAAAGAATAATGTGAGATCGGGCTGGGTTGCAAGTGTTTTACGCCATTTGGGTTTGGGTGTTGTTCTTTCTTTCTTACACCTATATCATGATATTAACGTATTAAGACATTTTTAACTTTATATCACGTACTATTCTCATTAAACATAACATGTTCACGACAAACTGGAAACGAAAACTTTTAGGTTCTAACCGTAAAATCGTCATGCATGAGAGGCTAAGGGTTACGTTACGCAATATTAAAAGTCTGTGAGATGCATTTTATTGATGAAACAAGACTCTGAATATAAAAATTTAAAAACATATGTATTAATAAAATCGGTATATTTGAGATAATTTTAGTTATAAAGTAACGTAGTTCGCGAGGAGCCTCGAGAATCCTCTTGGTCCGCCCTAAGTTGCGCATGACATTATTATGCAGCTCAAGTGTTGTGCTTAAATATGAAACAAAAACACTTGGTTAAGAATTGTGGAAATAGGAGTAATAAGTTGTACGTGCAAAAAAAATAACATGACCATAAAATATTTGTTACTTTGAGTCTTTGACACTGTGTGTTACGATTGATGACGGTCCGAAAATAGAGCTGGATCGGATCGAATAAAATAGGCATATAAGTCATAGATAGATATGGTGTCACCGTCGAAGGTAGAGGTGGAAGAAGTGGGGCCCAGTGGTAAAAAATATCATACAATGATGATGAAAAACACAACCAACGTTTGTTTTCTAAGTTGATGTCTCAGGTACGCTTATCGAATGTAGTTTAGACATAAAAAACAAATCGTTTCATCGAGGGGTGTTTGAAATTTGCTTGTTTAAATGTTTATTATACGTAACAACATGTACGTCACACATCAATATGAAATAGTAGAACATTTTAGATTGTTATAATTAGCTTCATATAAGGATATCCACGTAATAGGTCACGGTTCAAACCTCCCTGCGAGATGTGTACGGTTGGGGTGTTCATCGGCGCCGACTCCTGTTGGAACATATGGGTTTTCATTAACAAATGTGTATTGTATGTATCCCACTAATTGGATGAATGAAGTGAATGTTTAATTATAATTGGATATTAGTGACAGTTTTTGTGACCATTATTCTGTCACAAAACTGTTGCTAATTAGGAATTATTATTGAAAAAATGCACTAGTTCAAAATTCTGGTGGTTAAATGGGTTAAAAGGGTGTCTTTGATAAACCATCGCGACTGTTTGAAACAATATAGATTATTGACGATTTTTTCTGTTACTAAACCGTGGCTAAACTATCGCTAACAGCAGCTTTTTGTGAACCATTGTGACTATTCGAATGGTCACGAGTTTCCTTATAAATATGGCCATATTTATGCATTTTTCAATCATCCAAAAACACTCAATCCAATACATACAAAAATATATACATTTGATGTTCATGTGAACTTTATGTACGTTGCATAAAGTTCTATTTTTGAGGTCGAATCCTAGGAAGAAGTTAGTCACGAATCCCATCCGCGTAAATAGTGGGGGCTAATATTCTTTAAGGACAATGATTATCACGTCCTCAATTTCATTCATATTATTAGTAGAAATTCTGCCATATTTTAACAATCTTAAAAATATTAAAATGGATCAAAGCGCTGGCTTAAGAATGTTTGGAAGCGACACAATCAAACTGGACAGAATGGATGGGATGAACTTTACTCGTTGAACGGAAAAGGTGAAATTTCTGTTGACTGTGTTCAAGGTTTATTATGTCCTAGAAGGGCCACCTGTTGGCGTGATGATTGAAGAGGAACAAAGGAAATGTGAACAAGATGAAACACTATGCAGAGGATACATTCTGAGTACCCTCACTCTCCATATGATCTATACACACCAATGACTTCTGCAAGGGAAATCTGGAATTCTCTTGAAGAAAAATACACCGCTGAAAAGGAAGGGGCAGATAAGTTTATCACTTTTAAATTCTTTGAATTTGCCATGGAAGATAACGTGTCTATTTTAGATCAAGTTCATGAATTTCTTATTCTGGTTTCTAAATTCAAAAATCTTAACATTGAAATCCCTGAAAAGTTATTGGTTGAGGGTCATCATTATCAAGTTACCTTCTTCTTGGCACGATTACAGAAAGAAATTGATGCACACTTCAGAGGATTTTACTTTGGATCACATTCAGAAACATTTATGAATTGAAGAGGAAACTCGTATTCGTGAAAAGAATCTGAATGATGCATCAAGTTCTAAGGTTAATTATGTTAATTCAGGAAAGAACAACAAAGGAAATGACAAGAAGAGGAAGGGTACATGGAATTCATCCAAGGACAACAAGAAAGACAATAAACCATTGTCTTAGGATGTGTGTTACAAATGTGGTAAAAAAGGGCATATCAAGCGCTACTGCAAGAATCCTAAGAAGAAAAACAGAATTCAAACAAGAAGGATGAATCTGCAAATGCAGTGGAAAAAGTTGATACAACAGAAATCACTGCTATGGTTTCTGAAATGAACATCAGAATGATTCAGGAACTGCATATGGAAAGTGTTACAACAACTGATGATTGGTGGTATGATTCTGGTGCAACTACACATGTTTGGAACAACATAAACTTGTTCAAAACCTATAAGGAAACTAAAGATGGACATGAAGTTATGATGGGTGACAATCATACTTCAAAAGTTATTGGCTCAGGAAACGTGGAGATCCAATTCACATCTGGAAAGAAGTTAACCCTTATGAATGTTCTTCATGTTCCTAACATTAGGAAGAATCTTGTTTCTTGTTTTAAAATTTGCAAAAGTGAGGTTAAGGCTGTGATAGAATCGGACAAAGTGATTCTGTTCAAAGCTAATGTATTTGTAGGAAAAGCGTATACTTATTTGCCTGATTGCAATTTTACTTCTAATTTTAATATTGAATGCTCTACTTTCAAATTATGGCATAATCGTTTAGGAAATATAAATTATAGGACTATGAAAGATATGTTAAAACAAGGCATTATATCCTATAATGGTGAACATAAAGATAAGTGTGAAATATGTGTCAAGCGAAAATGAAAAGAAAACCTTTTCCTAAGGTGGATAGACAATCTGAAATTTTAGAGTTAATACATTCTGATATATGCGAATTGAATGGGCAATTAACTAGAGGAGAAGATATATATTTCATAACTTTTATTGATCATTGCTCTAGATATACTTATGTTTATTTGTTGAAATCAAAAGATCATGCCTTCAAAACATTTAAAATTTATAAGGCTGAAGTAGAAAACAAAAAAGGCAAAAAGATACAAATTCTAAGAAGTGATAGAGGCGGTGGATCCTTTTCCACCGAATTTTCTTCCTATTGTGAATCACAAGGTTTGATTCATCAAAAAACAACACCATATACACCTCAACAGAATGGTGTTGCTGAGAGGAAGAATAAAGTTTTGCAAGATATAATTAATGCAATGTTAGTCTGTGCAAACTTGCCAAAGAATTTGTGGGGTGAAGCTTTGCTTACAGCATGTCATGTAAGTAATAGAATAATTGCAAAGAAACTAAAAGTATCTCCTTATGAAATCTGGAAGGGTAGAAAGCCTAATATTAGCTATTTTAGAGTATGGGGTTGTTTAGCCTATTACAAGGTTCCCTTACCTAATACATCTAAATTAGGACCTAGAGGCTTAAAAAGTGTATTTGTGGGATATGCAAAAGATTCTAAATCTTATCGTTGTTTAGATTTAGATTCAAATGTTATTGTTGAATCAAGAGATGTAGATTTCTTTGAGAATAAATTTCGTCATGATTCAACAAGCACAAATGAAATTGTGACACAAATCCCACAAGATATTTCTGGTCCAAATTTGAACTCTAACAATAAGAGGAATATGGCAGAATCTTCTAGTGCACCTAGAAGAAGTGAAAGGGCTAGAAAGGAAAGAAACTTGGATCCTGATTTTATTGATTCTCAAGCTATTATCTTCCTTGTTGAAGGTGATAATGAGAATAATGTTATTAATAAAATACCAGTTCTACTAAATGTAGAGGATGCACCTAAAACTTATAAAGAGGCTATCACCTCTAGGAATTCTGCATTTTGGAAGGAGGCAATTGATGATGAAATGGATTCCCTAGTATCTAACAATACTTGGGAACTTTCAGATTTACCTCCAGGTTCCAAAGCAATTGGGTGTAGATGGGTATTTAGAATTAAATACCATACAGATGGATCCATTCAAACTTTTAAAGCTAGGTTGGTAATTCAAGGCTTTAGTCAAAGACAAGGAGTTGATTACTTTGATACATATGCACCGGTAGCTAGAATCACTTCGATTAGGGTGCTCTTTGCATTAGCTTCAATTTATAATTTGCCTATACATCAAATGGATGTTAAAACTGCCTTTTTAAATGGTGACTTAGATGAAGAAGTCTATATGAAACAACCTGAAGGGTTTGTGTTGCCTGGTCATGAGAATAAAGTTTGCAAATTAAAGAAATCTTTATATGGGTTAAAACAAGCACCTAAACAATGGCATGATAAATTTGATAAGTCTATACTTTCAAATGGTTTTACCCATAATACATTTGATGGATGTATTTATTCTAAGTTTACAAAAGATTATGGTGTCATCCTATGCCTTTATGTAGATGATATATTGACTGTTGGAACCAATATGGAAGGTATCAATGAAACTAAGAAGTTTCTGTCTTTATGCTTTCAGATGAAAGACATGAATGAGGTTGATACTATATTAGGGAAAAAGGTTAAAAGGCATAGTAGGGGTTATGCATTAAATCAATGTCATTACATTGATAAGATTATAGAGAAGTTTCAACACTTGAATATAGAGGAAGCAAACACCTCATATGAGTCATCTTGTAAACTGTTTGAGAATGATGGAAGAGCTGTTGCTCAAATAGAATATGCAAGTGCAATAGGTTGTTTAATGTATGCTACACATTGTGCTAGACCTGATATTGCATATGTTGTTTGCAAACTGTCAAGATATACGAGTAATCCAAGTCAGGATCATTGGAAATCAATTGGAAGGGTTTTGGTTATCTTAAAAGAACTAGAAAATTATCTTTATATTATGATCGTTTTCCTGCTGTACTTAAAGTATACGCAGATGCTAGTTGGATAACTGGCAGTAGTGATAGTAAATCCATAACTGGTTGGATTTTTACACTTGGTGATGGGGCTGTTTGTTGGGGTTCAAAGAAACAAACATGTATTACACATTCCACCATGAAGGCTGAGTTTTTAGCACTTGCAGCCATGGGTAAGGAAACAGAATGGCTAAGAAATATGCTGTTAGACATAGAGTTGTGGCCACAACCGATGCTAGAGATTTCCTTACATTGTGATAGTCAATCAACACTATCAAGGGCATATAATAAGGTGTATAATGGAAAGTCTAGACACATTAACCTTAGACATGACTATATCAAAGAGTTAATATCGAATGGGATAATAACTATTGAATATATAGGATCTTGTAAGAATCTTGAAGATCCGTTTACAAAAGGTCTGCCAAAAGACATAGTCTTTGGAACTACAAGAGAGATGGGTTTGAAACCCATTGAGTAAAGTTGGCAACAATGGGAACTCAACCTTTACTTAGACTCAAATCTAGTTGAAGGTTCAATGTGGTAAAAATAAGTTGTTGATTACCAATGGGACACTAGTTTAGTTTAAATGCTAAATATTAAGTAATTCTTTTAGGGTGAGTTTTTATACTCTTAATGAAGTAAACCTTTGGTAATTAAAGGGCTTCACCTATGTGGATATAAGGAGTGGTGCCGCTCCTACAAAGGTGAGTTACTTTTAGAGATATCTATAAAACTAGGATTAGCACATGGCCATAATAGTGCTACCATGTTATGAACATCAATTAACATTATTATGTGTGTTATCTTTCTAAGTTTAACACTAAGAATCATGGCTCAAATGCTATAAAGCCGCCATTGATTCTGTTAGGCTATTTGAAGGATATACACTATGTTAAGGTTCAATGCGAAAGCTATCATAATTTACACATAATATGTTGTATATTGTTAATAAAATCCAAGTGGGGATTCATTAACAAATGTGTATTGTATGTATCCCACTAATTGGATGAATGAAGTGAATGTTTAATTATAATTGGATATTAGTGACAGTTTTTGTGACCGTTATTCTGTCACAAAACTGTTGCTAATTAGGAATTATTATTGAAAAGACGCACCAATTCAAAATTCTGGCGGTTAAATGGGTTAAAAGGGTGTCTTTGATAAACCATCGCGACTGTTTAAAATGATATAGATTAGTGATGGTTTTTTCTATTACTTAACCGTCTCTAAACTGTCGCTAACAGCAGCTTTTTGTGAACCATTGTGACTATTCGAATGGTCACGAGTTTTCCTATATATATGGCCATATTTCTGCATTTTTCAATCATCCAAAAACACTAAATCCAATACATACAAAAATATATACATTTGATGTTCATGTGAACTTTATGTACGCTGCATAAAGTTCTATTTTTGAGGTCGAATTCTAGGAAGAAATTAGTCACGAATCCCATCAGCGTAAATAGTGAGGGCTAATATTCTTTAAGGATAGTGATTATTACGTCCACAATTTCGTTCATGTTATTAGTAGAAATTCTGCCATATTTTAACAACTCCGACCTATCCAAAATGTAGTCACCTTAGGATAAGTCGGCTCGCATTGTTAAGTCGAATACCCAAGCAACCTAAAAAAATGGAAAGTGAACAACTACTTTTAAACTCAGGATTAGTCGTGTTCGCAATGTCGAGTCGGATAGCCAGGTAACCTAAAAAAATTGAAAAGTGAAAGGGACACTCCGTTTTCTTATTTGCACACTCCATTGTACAGGCAGGTAATGCAGGATGCGAGTGTGGGTACAACTATATAATGCATGAATATGAGTGTCCTAATAAAAAGAAAGAAATCAATTGTCATTATTTTTAGACGAAGTGAAAAATAGACATGGACTACAATCTTAAGTCGGAGAGAGTACCATTTTGTTTAAGTCTATAATGACACCTAGAAAATAATAACTTAAATCAATTTACTCAAAGTTGTCGCTAATTTAACCACTTAAGACTTTGTCTCTGAGGCACTTTTTTTCCTCAAGTTGATATATTGTGCCCCTGAATAAAAATAACAGCAAACGACGCATCGAATTAAAATTTACATGTCCAAGACGACCATGCCACACATTAGAAGACTCAATCAAGTAAGCAGAAGAGTTCATTTTATTGATATCATTCTTGACCACCATTACATTGAGTTTAAACATAGCATCCACTGCATAGCCCTTACCAACATACATTTGATTCTTAGACAAAACAAACTTATCAGACTCAAAAACTAGACGAAAACCAAACTTGTTTAAAAGCCAACCGGACACAAGATTCTTGCGAATCTCCGGAACATACAAGACATTAGTCAACTTGAGCTCTTTCTCGGATGTCATCTTCAAAATAACATCTCCTTCACCCTTGATATCAGCAGTTGCAGAGTTGCCCATATACAGCTTCTGTCCATTGTCAACCGCTCTGAAAGAGTGAAACATACTCTTATCAGCACACACATGACGAGTTGCCCCAGTATCAATCCACCAACCACTGTTGTTAGTACCTACCAGGTTAACCTCAGAGATCATGGCACACACATCAGACACCATCGCAATCATGTCCACATTCTCATCCACCATATTCGCCTGACGTGGATTCACCCGCTTCGGCATCTTGCAATTAGCAGCACGGTGACCTGGTTGGTCACAGTTGTAGCAAGTCCCCTGGAACTTCTGTTTCACAATCCCAGCTTTAGGAGCAAGGTACTCAGACTTCCCTTTGCCCTTCTTGTCATTCTTCTTTTTGTCTTTGCCTTTTCCCTTAGAATTGGACCTTGAAGATGACCCAGCATGTTCAACCATATTAGCCTTGGCAGAATCAGGTGCATAAGTGTCTTTCTGAGCCAACTTGTTGTCCTCTTCAATACGTAGACGAACAACCAAGTCTTCAACACTCATCTCCTTTCGCTTATGCTTCAAGTAGTTTTTGAATTCTACCCAGCTTGGAGGTAACTTTTCAATTATAGCAGCCACTTGAAAAGTTTCACTCAAAGTCATTCCCTCAGCATGAATGTCGTGTAGCAGAACCTGCAGGTCTTGAACCTGACTTATCACGTTCTTTGAATCAACCATCTTGTAATCCAAAAACCGAGCTACCACGAACTTCTTTGTACCAGCATCCTCTGTTTTGTATTTGCGTTCCAATGACTCCCATAATTCTTTGGCAGTCGTGGTCTTGCAGTACACGTTATACAAAGGATCTATCAAACCATTCAGAACATAGTTGTGACACAAAAAATCTGAATGTTTCCATGCTTCCACAGCTTGCACAGCTTGTGCATTAGAGGATTGACCTTCGGCAGGAGGTTCGACCTGAGGCACAGTTTCTTTCAAGAACCGTGCAAGACCCAAGGTGGTGAGATAGAAGAACATCTTCTGTTGCCACCTCTTAAAGTTCTGACCATTGAACTTTTCTGGTCTTTCTGCATGATTAGCCACTGTGTTGGTAGCCGGCGCACCGGTTGGGATCACAACAGTAGTCGCATGAGGAGGAGTTTGAGTGTTAGTCATCCTAAAAACACGCAAAAACAGTTAAACAACTGTTATAAACTGCTTCAAAGAAACTCAATCTTGGTTTCAATGAATCAACAAATCAGTTTAATAGAAACTCAATCTTGGTTTCAATATAAACTGATTTGAAAAACTACTTTAAAACGTTATAGATCTGTAAATTAAAATCTGTTTAATTAAAACTGATTTCCAAAGAAACTCAATCTTGGTTTGGAAAGGAAAACAGTTTATATATATAAAATCTGATTAATAAAAGAGGTTTTTAATTCGGTTAAACCGAATCTGTTTTAAGATTGTAGGGAAACATGTACACTTTTTTTTATAACAAAATCATATTACAATTAACAAATAATTAACAGAAATAAATAACAGAAAATATAACAGACAGAATGGGGTAGAAGCACAAGACAGACACTATCAATGATAAATAAATAAATCAGTAAAAGGTCATGGAACGAGGTACGTGTTGGTCACGCTTCCCTTAAAACAGATTCGCCGTCTGTTTCCAGGGTACAACGTTCAAAGCAGTTGTACAGCCGGACCTGACATACTTGCCTGAAAAATCACTGAAACTTGAGTGCTTCTGATCGAAAAGATTGCAGGAAAACTAATTAATGGAGTAATTCTCTCTTGTGTATTTTTTCGGTGTCTTTGAAATGGTTGAGATTGTCATCTATTTATACACATCCATATGCATATGGTGCAATCAATGCTGGTTAATCCTCATTAATTTGCCAATCATAATCAGCCAATTAATTGTCAATCAATGACTCATTAATCTTGCAAATCAGCCAATTAAATTGTTAGTCAATGACTCATTAATCTAAAATCAATCAATAGTTAATCAATGACTCATTAATTTGCAAATAATAACACCCAATTTAATTGTCAGTCAAAGACACATTAATTAGCTGTTATTACTTAATTTAACCAATTTTCTCCATTCCAACTACCCTTCTTTGAGACTCGATATCTCATTCACACTAACTTTATTTTTGAACATATAATGGCTTGTTACAAAGCCTTACACTTAATAATTATATTTACTAATAATTATCTATGTCCAAAATTAGTGAAAACACATTTTTCACTAAAATTTTCCAACAACTCTATTAGAAGTGAAACCCCAAAATCACTAGCTAAAAAATTAATTTCTTTACGTTAACCATTTCCAAGCGCGAGAAGCTGAGTATAGAAGTTGTTGTTGGTGAAACCTCGGAATGAAACTGAGCGTATAAATTCCTAATGCGATTTAGTAGTTGCATTCCCGAAGGTAAACCTACTTCTTGGTCGCTTTGATGAGGTACTTTCAAAAATGTACTTTATATTTATTGAATTAGTCATTATAATTAAGTTCCACCCAGTTGATGTTACATGCGAGTCATTAAAAAATGCCAACATCGATATGCGGAAAAACAAAAAAGATGAACGTAGAATGTTGGTGATTGAAGGTATGCAGCCGAATGATCTGTTGGTTGTTTTTTTATTTTTTGTTGATTTACGCCTTCCCCTGTATTGTCATTGGGTGCGATGAATTATGTTGTGTCACAGGGAATTGGGTTGAAATGGGTCAGTTTTTATACATGACAGTCTCAGATGGGTTGAACCATACCATTTTTTAAAACTTTTTGTAAATTCTTAATGTGTTAATTATGATAAAAAAAGAGAAGGTTGTTTCACTCTATTTGGTCCATCTGACCTGTTACCTTATGGCTAAATTGATCTGACACGTTCAACCTATATCAGATAAATCATAACTCAAATCGACCGGTTCATATGTAAATGGGTCGAAATTTCACCTCTAGCCACTCATATTGCCTTTGTTGCTAACCATTCTTCCCACTATCTACTGCAGATAATGGTGTCGGGATGGACCTAGATAAGTTGTGACAATGCATGTCTCTTGGATATTCTTTGAAAGGCACTATGGGACAATGTAAGTGAACTTTTGTCGATTTGACAAAAAGCAGTTCTTTTATTTTTATAGGAAGATTGTGGGGATTAAAATAAGTACACATTGTTGGTGATCACAGTCCATCACTTTTAAACACTTTTTTTAGGTCTTAAATTTTTGAATTCTTCATAAGTTTTTTGTATTGCGAGTAAGAATCTAGGAAGTCGTTTTAGTTTAAAATATGGCAACAAGTGCTTTCCAATAATCTTACTACAATATTGGGCTTCAAAATAAGCCTTTGTGTTGCAATTGGTCCCAAAAACTGTTTTGGTAAATCAAGAATGTTACTGTTTTGGTGAATCAAGAATGTTACTTATAGCCTAATATGAGATCCTAAAGGCAGATTAGCAAAATTATAAGAATAATGCGATTTCTTAACGCAGATAATGATCCCCCCCCCCCCTCCCGGTAAATAACGCATCATGAAGCCGCTGTAAACATAAAGCCTGCTCCATTTATGGCATGATTCTCTTCAAGGGGACCGGATCCAATCGTACTAGAGAACGTAATTTTGGTACATTTGCTTATGATTAGTCTATTTGAGTTGTAATTTATCTCTAATGTGAAGTAACGAAAAAAACTTAGCTAAAAGGAAACGGGTCATCCAGGTTTTGTATTTGAAAGACTAAATTTTTGATGCTTTTAAGGTAAATGTGGACTTGCATAGGTTTACATAATTTGCCTTTTCACATGTTTTTCTTTAGTCCTATAAAAAGAAAAGAATAATCAAAATGTTCTGATATGCGGGTGTGAGAATTTGTATGCTTCGGTTTAAGTGGTTTGGGTTATCTTTGGTTATGATGAGATTACAAGAGTTCGGTTAAAGCTGAAATTATTTGCACTTTGGCGGGACAACCTATTAGGTTTGCAGCCATGGCGGGTGTACCCTCTTTTTCTCGATTCACTCCCTGTTTGATCCCGTTTAACTTCTCCCCAATTGGTTTTTGGTTCATAGCGTTTGTCTGATACGTGTTGCTGTTTATTTGAGCTTATGTTTTCAGATTCTTAGTGGCTGGTTCGTCTATAGTTAACGCCACAAAATGATTAGACTGGTCTACTGATTTTTATAGGGGTGTTTGGTTCAGTATTGTTTGAATCAGTGGCTATTACTTTTGCCTCATGTTCGAACAAAAACGTATAAGATGTTTATACATTATAAAAATCCCTTTTGATCTACTTTCGACCCGCTTGCAAATTCATGCGGTTTAAATGCACATATCTTAAAACTGAAACATGTTTGTTCCACAGATTCAGTCTATTGCTGACAGCACACTACAAGTAGTTGGTGCGAAGGCAATGGTGGTAGGACACGCTCCACAAACTACAGGAGTGAATTGGTAAGTGACCATATCTGCTAATTAGAAGGTATGTGTGCTTTGAATGTAGTTATGTGAAACTATGATGAATAAAAATCTGCAACTAAAAAAGAGTAGAAAATATTGTATACATCTGCTTTGCGTTTTAATATTAGAATAACCAGATGTTTGAATGTTTGGAAATTATTATTCAGAAAAAAAAGCAATAAATGACCAAACCTCGGTGAAAAAACAGACACATTTTGACGAACGACGCCTGTATAATTGTATGTCGCTTTTGTATTTTCTGGTGTGTGGAGCAGGACATAGAGGTGATCTGAATAAACCGTGTTCATCTTGCAGTTCAAACTGGAAGGTTTGAGTTTGAGTTCAACATTATTTGATTCATTGATATTTATGAGTTTGGGACCTTTTATGCATACTTTAATGCTGCCTTTCTATGAACTAAACTCTTTCTGTTTTCACTTGGTGATTCATTATATATTGGCTGATTATATACGACTTCTTCATTTTATTTGTAAAGCTTTAGAACATAGGGTGAAAAAAGAGCTATGTTTAAGTAGTAATTTTATGATGTTTGTTAGCAATTACAATTACGTAAAGGAACCTTCATCTTTTTTAATATGATACAACCATATGATTTTCGTCATCTGTGAGTAATAGCAAAATACCCTATTTGCGTACTACCGAATCATCTGACAATATCGGTTAAGCTGATTGATGCTTTAGAGTTTGCTCTTATTAACAGAATCACAAGCTTTTATTACTAATAGCTCAAATTTTTGTTAACCCATGGATCAAGTCAGACATAGTAATGTTTCGATGTTGATTTTAACTTTTGCAGCCGAGAAATAAATTTTAAGACAATATGAAGTGCTTTCAGTTGTCTTACTGTGAAAACATATTACCATTTGCTAATTACTTTCTCATGCAGGCAAGGAAAATGACATATATCCAGAGCAAATCTGTTCCACATGCAAATCTCAGAGTTCTTTTCAGGTTTGTCCATGTTACTTTTCTGTTCCTGGGAGTTTTTCGACCTTTGTAGTTAATACATCATACATCATGTCGTCATGAAAAAAATTAGAGTAGTCAATGTACATACAAAATAATGGTGTTAATCGGGATTTGTCGAAGCTATTGATTCTTTCCTTTGACAAACACTTTGCTACTTTTCAAAGTTATTAGTCGGAGGGGGTCAAGAGTCTTAGTTTTCGTAAATGCTTACTTCATAGCATTGCGTGAGGACACGGCAATGTCGTAGTATGGGGGATTTTGGTATGTGCTTAAATACACATACCTTTTTCCATTAAAAACGGACTTAAATGACCAAAAACAGACAAAAACTGCCAAAGATATGTTTGTTTTACACTTGTGTTGTGCAGGAAAAGGATATCACACCAAAAGACAGAAAAACAAAGCCAAAACAACAAAACCGGACTCGGAATGGAAAAGCTGTGAAGGACAAAGCCAAAGCAAAGCCAAAGATAGGTCAAAATCTGGCCAAATTGGGCCGATGTTTTGTGTTTTCTGATTTTGTTTTTGTTGATCGTGATTTAATTTGAGAAAGAACAGGTTGTTTTATGGTGTTTTATGTATTTTGTTGGTGGTGGAAGGATGTTGAAGAAGGTGAAAGAGGAAAGTGAAGTATTACCTGTATTTTCTTGATTTTCTGGCAGTGGACAATAGTAACATTGAAACAATTGAAAACAAAGAAAGAAAAACAACAAAAAAAGCGAAAGTGAAGGTGTGAAACACACAGAAAAGAAAGTGAAGGTGGCTGAAGATGTAAACTAACCTAGTATACTTGACCTAATAATAAAAATATGTTTTTTTTGGCCCAGTAAAGAAGTATTACAATGGCCCAGTAGATAAATAATTGGGCTTTAGTAAAAATAAAAATAAACCACTAGTAACTTAAATTTTTACAACATATGCATAAGATATATCATTATAAATAGTAAATACATCAATAAAATTATTAAATATATATATATTCTTATGGTTTTGTTAGAATATAGCTGATATATATTTTTGTAAAATTAATTCCGTTATAATTAAGGGTCTCCGCCGAGAAACCGATAAATCGCCGCCAAGACCGATTTATCGCTTAAAAGGGGTCGACCGCCACGGTACCGCCGAGCGATATTTACAACACTGGAAAAAAGTATTCTTGCAAGCATTCTACCAGATGTGTTTTCCTACTCTAAATATTGGAAGTGAATGTAACTGGTCAGCTGGAAAAGTGTTTTTTTTTTTGCTCATTACGCCTTTTATGTTGTGCATCCTAGCCATGTGATTTGAGTGGGTTTCTCCAAATGTTTTTGTATTCGCATGTTCATTCTAAGAATGGTGTGTGGTTTATGTGGGACAACCTTTTGACATCTTACCTGTTGTGTATGCATGCAGATAATGGGGTGTATGTAAATCGTATGTTGATTATGCTTTGCATTCAAATATGGCTTCGTCACCCAATGTTGTATCATCCTTTTTAGTTGAGCTGAGAAACATTGTTCGTCCCAAGGCGGTTGGGGTGCTATTCCTAAAATAAAAGACGACAAGTTTGACCCATATAACTGAACACACAGTCGATTGGTTCAGTGGCTTTGGTTATTTTTCATACTTTAGTATAGACACTATCAGGTTTACATGTAAACAATTAAACGAGCTTATTCAGTTGCAGCATATTCTTATTGACATAATAAATATTATAGTAATAAACTTATGTTAATGTATTGGTATTTATTTGTACAATATCCGAACACTATTTCTTGCAACCTGTTTTTTAGCTGATTCTTTAATGATATGGTTTTTCTGAATTTCAGGAGCATAGAAGGAAGTCATCGTTGACACCAATTCGTGCACAAACTGCAACTGTGTCTCAGGCTCACACTTTAATCTTTGATATGGGCATCTGGGTCGAAACGGGTAAATATCAGGTTACTTATATGGCAGCATCCTAATAATGATGCGTTTGGCAGTCCATGAACTAGGAGATGCTCTTGCCGTTTTACTGGTGAACGAGCCTAAAAGGCAGGAATGGTCATAGCCCTTGATTTCATTAAAGTTATGGTGAATGGTAATGGTCCTAGAACTAAGAGTTGCTATTGTCGTTTTACTGGTGAATTAACCAAATCACGTGACTCGCTCATCAATGATTAGAACGTGTATACAAAGATTGCTTACATCAGTAACCATCGGTCAAGAAGGATATGCAGGTATTGCAGCCACCTGGGACTACACTTCAGGTCTTTGTAACACAAATCGCGGGTTTTTGTGTAAATATCTGTCAAAGCAAGATCTCTGGAATGAACGGGTTGGCAGATAGATGTGGTGAAGGTGGGTTCTCTCTTGGCTGGAGTATATATCGGGCAGCTTAAGCAACCTCTGCTAACGCTACTATTGCAACGAAGCTAGCAAATGTTATTGTTGTGATGAAGCTTGACAGTTTAGCAGGTTATATATAAGCGTTTGAAATGTTTCCATGGAATCTGTCAACAGTTTCAATTTTATAAGGCCACTTCACAGGTCCATTTACTTAAACATGAATTGAATGTTATTTTTTGTTTTTGAATCAGATGCTAAAACCCCGCGCTCCGCAGCGAAGCGCGGGTTGAAAACCTAGTTATAAAGTTAAAACCATGAAGCAAGGATCAACCACATGGACACATTATTTCCATAAATATATGAATTCCATCATTTATGCATCTCATCAAACAATTGGTATACATATAAACTGAACCAATTATACGTGCATCACAATAACTCAAGTTTATAATGAATTATACAAACAAAATCCATACCGTCAAACAATTGAACCGCAACTTAAGATGATTGTAACTCTTTCCTATGAATGCACATTTTTGGAGCGCTTCTGTGGCACGATGAGACAGACTGGTCTTTAGTTTTAGAATCAAAGACACGACACCGGACGACAAAGCCTTCTCCTCAGATAAAGATGTCTCCGACGCAACTCTCCCCGCAATCAAAACTTTCTCTATTATATTTTTGTTTTTTGGCGGGTTCGGTCAGGGACAAAAGAGGGATTTCTATCAGTCATACCAAAACGTGGTGGCTTATACTTATTGCTTAATGGATAAAATGGTAATTTGACATCATTTGATTCACAAAGCTACATCAAAATGTAATAAGCACTGGACACGTCATCTCCATATCCCCTATTATGGTAATGATGTATTAAAAGAAAGCAAAATATATAAACACTTCATAATTTATATTTGTTTTTCATATAAAAAATAAAGCATCATTAACAGAAAACGTGTTATATAAAAAAGCGTAATAGCTACAAGTATCGTGTTAGGAATGAAGAAGGTGTTAATTATTAATAGAATTAGTCTTTGTAAAAGTGTATAGTTTTATTAGCAATTGGAATGTAATAAAGTCTAGCTTGGTCAAAATTAAGAAAGGTTGACCAAGGTTTGACTAAATGTTAGGAAAATAGATTAGGAGATGAATAAGAATAAATACCCATCTAGGAGGGGTATTTATACATAACTTTCATATCTTGTACTTTACTTCTCCCTCTCATTTCTATTTTCCCTTTTGAACGAAATATTTAAAAAAGATGAAAATACTCTCTAGCTCATCTCCTCTTTACTCGTAACTTTAGTGTTTTTTTACCAAAGTAACGACATTTGATATGTCTAATGTACCTAAGGTGAACAAATAAATGAATAAAAATATGAAGAAAATATAACCAATAAACTATCAAACATAAAACGTTAATACACCATGAAGATGACATTGAACCAACACCTCAATAATCACCACATAATATTGAATTAGCAAACCTAACAAAACTTTGGAAAGCAACACGTAACTAATTATAGAAGACACCGAATTAAGACCTTATATATGTTCACCAAAGCTCATGGAGCTTTCATTAATCTTTTCATATATCACATACTTTTTCCGAAAGAGACTTTGACATGAAGACCTTTCCTTTGCTCACTGCCTTTCTTCTTCTCCATGTGCTTACGGGAATGGTTCAAGGTTATAAACTATTTAATAGGTTTTCGTGTTTTATATGTTTGAGTTTATGTACATAGTATATTATTATATATGATGCATGTACCTTGAATATGCATACTTTACATATATTGATGATGGGAACGTGCAACGTATGTCGGTTTCACGTACAAATAACTTTGAAGTTAAAACTTTCTATTCGAACTTAAACAAACTTTGTTTTGTTCTACCGTCTAATTTATATCTAAGTTGTAACGGAATATTTAAACCTTAATTTACTTTATTACTTTAAGATTTCAATTATTTTGATCGAATTCATGCTAGAAACCATTTTGTATAGATAAGCACAGGCTACGACTAGTGGGAAAAATTATGCTTAGATTAAACCTTAAATATAAGAAACCGAATAAAAATAATATATTAAAAGTTAATCGTTCTCGATTGATGTAGAAATCATCATTTATTCGGGATCCGTGTTGTATAAACACGATGGCATATAGATTATCTAAATTTTATCTTATCACATATATTTCAATAAAGTAAAGGACTACATAACATTCGATCTTCTAAGTAATTGATACAAGAGAACGAAACGTTATAAACAGCGGTAAACTTAAAATTATATATAAAATGCTCTAAAAAATTGTCAAAATCTATAAGTTTAGAAACTAATAAAATCAACTACAATTATATTTTAGTGTATTGTTCATTATGACTTGCCGATGAAACGCAAAAGCACATGTACAAAATTATTGATATGCTAGAAAATTTATGTGTTTTCTTTTTAAACAAGATTGAAATATTATGTATTATCTTTATCTATGTATATAATAAACCCTAAATGCATTGTGATTATAGTAAGCATTAAAAAAAAGTAGGTGAATGTTACCGATAATAATAGCTAGCATGTCACTAATCAAATGATTTTTTGGGTGAAACGTTCTTGTCAAATCATTGATAATAAAAATGGGTTCATAGGATGGGGGGTAACAATATAATTTTTATTAAACGCATGTATTTTTGGGGTATAAGGTACAAATAAACAAACAAAAAAAAACCAATCAATCAAGATAAAAAAAAAAAAAAAAAAAAAAGTAATATCACAACCAAATTAAAAGACAATAATATACAGATGGACTAGAAGAACCAACCTAACTCGAAAAATAGCAAAAGAAAAACACACTGGCAACATACAAAGACAAATAATACAAATATAAAAATTAAAAACTAAATAAGATAACGGAAAGAGACTGACCAAACTTTTGGCACAAAATGAATAGAAGAAAAACATTGTGAGTAAATAATAATTCTAACTATATGTTATACATTAATACCACAATTTATTGTGAAACATGACTATAAATTTCCCATCGCTCAAGCATCAAAACTCTGAACAGACCCAATCTTTCATAACAAAAGCCATCATTTATTTATTACAGCCTTGCTTTAAACTCAGTAAGAATCCAAAATATGTATTCGAGAACATGAGGAACGAAACACCAGGGACAGCGAATAAGATTGTCTTCTTGGACCTTGTTAGGTCGGATATTGTGGTCGTTTGTAGCTCGTTGTCTTAGTCGATATAAGATAAGGTGGCGTCGGGTAACTTGTCACCCACGAATATTATAGTACTTATTTTCGAAAAATTGGTGGATTTGAGGGTGTGCTTTTGGTGAGTCAGCTACGCTGGTGGAGTACGCTGGTGGAGAGTGGTGTGTGGGGAGTATAGGAAGTGCGCAGAGGCGGTTCGCAGTGGTCGAGAGGCGGTGATTTTCCTTCGTTTTTGTTTGGGATGGGTTTGACCATAATTATATTGTGCCGTAGTAGTGTTTGAGCTCGTCGCCGCATTCTTTCCTGTTTCGATCAACCCTTATTTTATTTGGAGCGATCATGTTCCGTTTCGTACATGTTTGGGTCTGGGTCAAAGCTTTGTGTCTCATCGACTTTGATACATGTTCAAGAGTGTTAGCGGAATCATAGTCTTGGCTTATGGTTGCTCAAGTTAGCAGTTCGTATTTATGTTGGAGTTTTGAGTCGTGGTTGACTCTTGTGGAGGTAAATTTTGAGCCACCATCGTTTAATAATCAAATGTTAGTTTTGCTATTTCAGTAGTCAGTTTTTAGTTTAAACACTAAGTTACGATAAAATCATAATCGAAAACAACCATCCGTGATTTAACTTGCGGACATAAACTTTTGAGTCTTAAACAAAGTAGAAACTGATTATATAGAACAAAGATATAAAGGGCCTGTTAACATTGGTTGAAGAAGATGAAATCTGCACTTTTGCTTTTGTAAAATTAAATTTAAAGAACTAAACTGAAATAAGCCTAAAAAACTATAAATTCATATATTAAGTTTTGTAAACAACTCACTTCAATCATGTGAAGTTAACGCTTTTGAAGAACTAGTACTAAAAGTATTCATGACAATAGAAATACAATTCACGTACCAGGTGAGTTAGATTCTAAGCTTTTGATTATATAATCAAAATGGAAATACTTGTAGGATAAACATGAGTTTAAACAGAAAGACTAAACCACTAATTAGTTGGCTCGTTATTAATTTGTAGTCGGTATATATGTGTAGATCGTTGGACCGGTAAATAAGTTTGGAGGTTGTTTAGCATTAAGAGTTGGCGGATATATCTACTCCTTTTTCTTAAGCTTTCATTGCGTGTAAATATTAGTAGGGATACTGTTACATCTTCTATTTATTATTGTTATGATCCATTGATTCTTTCGTTGGCATTGATCATTAGACGTTTGCTTATTTGTTCGTAAAAATATTTAATCTTTCATTTTGAGTATTCTTTGTTCGTAAAATAACCTCTTTACTATTCTTGTTCCTCTTAGTTCTTTCACTTGCATTATATCTACGCTCCCTTGGTTATTCCGTTCGCATTGATTATTGGTACAATGAGTCTATTTTCCTCATATATATTCTATCCTTTCTTTTAATGATTCTTATGACATTCGATCGGTATCTATTTTCACCTTTGCAATCATATATATGTTT
>BQNB010077664.1:2082-26647 GCA_026074375.1 Tanacetum coccineum | reverse complement strand
TGAGGCAATTCACTTCTACTTTATTTCCTGTTGCTTCATTTTTGGCTAATGTATTTGCATTCTGGCTACTGTACTCATTTTGTTAATATGGATCGAACTTGTAATTGCTATGGAACTTGGGTTTTGCATTTTGGCTACTCATTTTGTAAGTAGCAGCTACTACAATTGCTATGGAACTTATGATTTGCATTTTATTGTAGTGTATTAGCATATTAGCCATTGTGTTGCTGCATTAGTTGCAGGAAAAAAGTGATGTTGCACTTTCCCTCCACTTTTTTTTTTTTGCCTTTCTGTTCATGTTGTCTAAACCGGAAACCTAGCCAACAAAACTGGAAATACCTGAGCCGACCAGAGTCCAATGCGGTTCGGTTTCTGTCCAGCTTTTCCACACATTGTGATTCGGTCCGGTTCGCGTTTGCCTAGTTCTCGCTTTCAGTGACCCGATGCTTAGACCATTAATTTTCGCAATACACACCGACAAAAATACATACATAAATACTTAAGGCGTGATGAAAGGGTTGTTAGGATGATGTGTATATGCACAAAGTGATCACGTTACTTCAAAACCATCAGTTTCTTATTATGTA
Source organism: Tanacetum coccineum (assembly GCA_026074375.1). Lineage (NCBI taxonomy): Eukaryota > Viridiplantae > Streptophyta > Magnoliopsida > Asterales > Asteraceae > Tanacetum > Tanacetum coccineum. The sequence goes on along the minus strand of BQNB010077664.1, from coordinate 26,060 downwards.
GTTAGCTAGGTACTTCTAAATTTATCAAAAATTATTTCATATAATGATAAATGAGATATATTTTCGCCATCAATAATCTTTACTGTGTAAAACATTCTTTAGTGTCACTTGATCTAAAATAGTATGTGTATAATGCAAACTTTTTCGATTGTTGTGCAAAACTTTTTTTACAATGTTGCATGATTGAATAAAATTTTGCAGAAATTTAAACCAAACGTGTTGTAACTTTTCCTTTAAGAAATGTCAACATCTTTATATAAAGCGGTTCGGTTTCTGTCCAGCTTTTCCACACATTGTGATTCGGTCCGGTTCGCGTTTGCCTAGTTCGCTTCGTGACCCAATGCTTAGCCCTTACTTTCTCATATACCACCACAAAAATACAACATAAATATTCTAGCTAGTTATTTATGTTGTATTTTTGTGGTGCTTAGCATTTTTGTGTTGTACACCGCTTCAAAAAATTCTAGCTAGTTACAACACACAATCAAGAACTCTCTCCAACATCTCTCTACAACTTCACCATCATTTAAAAATCCCCTAATCATCTCAGCTCCATAAGCCACAAAAACTCCAAGGTTTTGAAGGAGTTTTAAAAGATAATCACACAAGAAAGATATTTTCTTGGTGTAAGAAGACGTGATGTGGAATCTTGCACCTAAAATCCTTGTAAGAAGAATTTTGATTGTTTTATTTTATGATATTGAGTCTTTAATAAAACCTATGAGAATTGTTAAAATTATTTTTTTGCTTTTTTGTAAGACTTCATTTGATTTAATGCAAGAAAAAACACTTGTGGGTGAGTAGGAGCTGGAACATCTCAAAAATATAATTGACTTTGAGAGACCATAAATCCCTCATTACTCAACCCTAAGTGAGGATATTTGGACTGATTGTAAGTCTTTGCTTTAGCTTTCAAACATCATTGGTCTCATGAAATAATAATGAGATTTAGGCCTTCAAACATCAATTGTTTGACAAGGTGTAAATCTGCCTTTTTTAGACATTTTCTTTTACCCGACTTGGTATGGTATAACTCTCTCATTTTTTAATGAAATCCATTGATTCTTTGTCTGAGAGTTAAAGTTTTGGATCCTTAAACCGCCATCACAAAATAAAGTATGAAACTCACATGCAAGGGCAAATTTCTTTGCTCATCTTTGTATAGTCATATCTCACTCTAATCTTCGTGTTAAGCTTTGATTTTCATTTTAGGATTATTTTATGATGTTAAATTGATTATTCCATAATCCTAAATCCTAACTCAAAGGTCTTGACCCTCTGGTCATTTGTATGCATGGAGTGGTCCATCAGTTTTTAAAACTGGTGAGACCCTTTTGTCAAGCCTTTTTGCTTGAGTTAGAAATCTCTAAAAATTATAAGATAATTACTAAATATATATATATATATATATATACTAGTTTCGTAACCCGCCCGAGTCTTTTTTCTTGGTGAAATGGTCTCTCGAAGTGACCACTAAATCTAGACAGCTTTTAGTCTTTTCGGTCTAGTTGGCTTTATGTGATTTTGGTTGATATATGATTTAAACATGACTCAATTAATCTAGGCCGAGCCATTGTGCTACTCAAGTGAAGGTAGTTATATTCCAAGTAATTGTGATATTGGTGTTTGTCGGTAGACACGTAGGGTATACAAGCGTTTTTGGTGAAATTGTGCTTTATAAAAGTAACTTAATATGATGAGTCTAAATGGGTGACCTAACTAGTTAACGTTATTTTTGGTCCAAGCATATCGATTAGTTATTAATAGGCATTTTATTTGCTTTAGGTCGCGTTTAGAAAGGTTACGTTCGAGGGATTGCCTTGGTGTTCTTGTTGTATTCCTTCTTGTATTCACGCTTACGCTTGTCATGGTGAGTTTCGTGGCCCCCTTTTTATTATTTTTCGGGGCAACTTGATACTCAAATGATATTTCAAATACTTTATGTTGTGCTAATCACTTTATTTCTTTGGATATTATGTGTGTTTATAATTTGCGAATATGAGCATTAGTGGTTGACATGTACAAGACTATGATTCTTATGTTGATGACTATGATTCCTATATTTTTATTAAGTCGACTGCTTAGCTTCAGCTAGTAGGCAACATGTTGGAAATCTAAGTGCACATGACTTAGTTGAATGGTGTGGTTTGAATATCTCTATACACTTATTGCTGCTATATTATTATACACTATTGTCCCACTTGTATCTTATGCACAACAAATGCTTTTATTTATTAAACCTGCGAGCTCACCAACATGTGACTTTTTCAAGTATTCATTTTCATGTAATAATAGCGACACTGCTTAGGGACACTACAAAAAAACAGGTCTTTTAGGACCCTTATGTAGGACCCTTTTTTAAATAGCGTTCTAAAAAACATTTTATAGAACCATTTAAATTTTTAGTTCTATTATACTAGTTCATAATAGGACGCTTAATTAGTGGATCCTAATAAACTTATTTATAAGACACATTTTTAGTAAAGTCTTATTAACACAAAACATAATAGGACACTTTATATAAAAGTCCTATCTCATTAAGTTTATAGGACTCTTATTTCTTATGGTCTTATTAAAATAGAACTTTATGCGACACTCAACATGTGTGTCCTATTACATGCATCTTAGAGGACGCTTATGCATTAGGGGTTTTATTATGATAAAACATAATAGGACACTTGACACAAAAGTCCTATAATAAATCATTTTACGTGTGGCTTATTTGATATTCATCTTATTTAACGTATTTGGACACTTGTTCGTAGGTCCTAACAAAATGAGTTTTGTACTAATGTGCTAGTTATCTCAGAATATGACACTTAATACATGAATGAAAACTAAATTATCTTATGTTTTTACATAAATTGGTAAGGTCAGAGAAAATGTGGAGGGCGAACGGAGTATTACATTTTGACGAAGATGAGGTTGTGATGGGTTTTACTTCTGGGAAAACGAATGGGAAGGAGTCAACGATCAAAAAGAAGATAGGTACGAGGAGCGTTACAAATGCTACAAAAGTGACAAGGAAAACTGGGTGGAGGACTTTGGAGAAAACAAAAAAGGGGCATTAGATGTGTACAAAGAGTTTTATGATGTTAAGAGTGAATGCAACAGGGTTTTCGTTTAGGTTGTGGTAACAAGGAATAAGTAGTTAGTAGTAAATGTAAGGTAAATGTGGAATAAGTAAAAAAATAGGGGAAATAACTGGAGCACCGTGGGTCTTAGCCAAAGAAGAGAATGATACGTTGTATTAAGCTGCTCCCAAATATGCCAAGTAAGAGCCCATATTCAAAAGGATATGTCGTATCACCATTCATGGATATGGCGTAATGATGCCTCTAAACCAAGAGTTATATACCCAACGTTTGTAGGCAATGTTGTATTCAAACCATTGGTGTTATACGATGTATCGAATGCAAGGGTCAACGTTAACTTATCGAAATATGATAAATACATGGTCATTACACACACGTCACTATACGGCGTATCCATAAATGATGATACGCCGTATCGGGGTCCTGGATGCAAACTATAAATATAGATCATAAATGGTGATAAGCCGTAGTATTATTCTTGTCTCATAGGATAGGGATAAACATTATATAATATGGCAACCATAACTATGCAGCCTTGTTTACCTGTACGTATCACCAACTTAAATAAATTGAATCATTGCACTTAAGTAAACAAGGATTAATTAGACATTGTAGGATTAACTCGGATGACACTATTTCTAACACTTGATCACAACCACATTATATTGCTTTCGTATAAATCTAATTACTTGAGTATCATTCAAATATAAGGCATTATGCATATGAATCGAGTAGAGTTGAGCTTAATATGATAATTGTTTACCAAGCACGAGCTTAAAATATCGAATTGGTCGACCTTGAGTTTTAAATGGTGTTTTGGGATCATGCTTAGATTTTTAAAGCTCGATTCGAGTCAAGATTCAAGCCAGACTTTGATAGTCGAGTCGAGTTCGAGCTTGACGTTACTCGGCTCGTTTATGCCCCACCACACTACATACTACTTCGACATAATGCGGTGAGGCGTAAACGAGCCAAGTAAGACCAAGTTTAAACTCGACTCGACTATAAAAAATGGGGCTTGAATCTCGACTCGAGCTCGATAGAGATTTAAATTCTAATCATGACCTCAAATCATCATTTAAAACTCAAGGCCAACCAATTTCACATTTCAAACCAGTGAGACATAATGCAAATGGCTTATAGCTCAGTTCGTAATGAACTAATGGGTCAAGCATCATTACATCTAACAAGCACAATGTCAAGTGTTCAACCCTTGGCACCACATAGCCACAACCATTGAGTGAGTCATGTATGCCCCTCACATTATGTAAAGGCGAACGATTGTGACTCGGTTCGAGTTACGAGTCACAAACATTTTACACCTAACTTAGACACAATTTTAGAAAATGTGATAAGTGTACAAAAGATTGAACACGGGGGACTTGTTTTGTTAACTGCAATTTTCTGTAACTCACCAAAATTAGGGGGAATTAACCCGCCATTTATTTTTAGCAAAATTAGAACTGCGATTCGAGGGTATATTAATTTTGGCGCTACAAAATTAAAAGCTCCACGTTCTACGTACACCTTTAAGGTTAGTTTTTATTGATTTAATTTTGGTGAAGAAGTCGGTTATTGAAGCTAGGGTTTTGGTTTGTCTTCAATTCGAAGGTAACGTTTTTTGTTTTGAGTTTAAATTAGCAGTATAATCTTAGATACTTATTAAGCTATGTCATTTTTTTGATGATTGAGTTCTTACTATGTGCTTTGACCAACATAGTTAACAAAGTACTAATTTTATAAGTTTGTATTTGGTTGTGGTTAAATCCTTACAAGATGCTTCAATGTTTTAATTCTATAAACAAATTGGTCAATTAGTAAACTGATTATGGTTGAGAATGATGATTACTTTCATCAGACTAATTGTGTTGTTAATTATAGAGGTTTCCAGTCAACCTAATTTGTTAATTTGCAAAATCTTTTAGATAAAGTATTGCTAATTAAACTTTGTTTAGTGAATTATTGATATTGCCCAAGTGTATTCATTTATTTCCTTTTAAGAGTTTGTGATATTTCCTCAAACACAAAAATAGTACAGGTTATGTTATATTCTTGTGCGCATTGCAAGGGATTGAGATATGAAAGTTTTTTCTTTCTTGGTTCACATTATTATGAGTAGAAAAAACATATCTACAACACAAATCAGAGGGTATAATGGTTGAAAAAAATCCACCTAAGGATAATATTGAGAAACTAACTTGTCTGTCCATCCAAAGACATATGCAACCAATGCCATTATCTGATGTTGATGCCACATAAGTATTATTGACTTTGCACATTTTCTTAGTCGGTAATCTTATTACATAAAAAAGAGCCAGGATACCACAAACGAAACTATGTCATCCTTAGGCTACAACACAGTCGTTTCCGGTGTGGTTATGATGCATAAAAAACTGTTATGCCGACTGCAATTTACTCAGGGTAAGGAGTTATTTGTTAGGTCAAATGACATGGTAAGAGTTCATTGTTTTACCTGAATGTGTAACTGTCATTTTAAGTCTTGGTAATATTAGAAGTAATTTGCAGACTAGGAAGAGTTGCCATTTTTTCAAGTTGATTGACCCTGAGCCACCCCACCCGCTGTCTTATTCAACTTTAGATTAGTTTCAATGGCAACCGAACAACAAAGTTACATTGGTTAAGAAACGCAACGAACTGAAAAGTTCAGACTGCAATTTAGACAAAAAAATTGTTGATGTTTCAACAATGGAGCCTTTGAACCAGCGCATCATGTACCAAACATACACAATGTAGGCAATTTTTGTTTGACTTTTTACTTATCAAAACAAAGAAAAGTTAAACACAACCATTTTTTTATGCAAAGTTGCAGGCTAACCATTTTTTAGTATCAAGATATTATCGTATAATATATTAACAATTTACCTTAATTTTATCTTGCAGTGGAAACCATGAACGTGCTTTTCCTAATATCGGACCTTTCTATGACACTCTGTCCTGATTCAGGTCGAGAGTGTGGTGTACCCGCTGAGCTCATGTACTACGTTCCTGCAGACAACCGAGCTATATTATGGTACAAAAGTTTTTTTTTAAATTAGTCGTGTTATTAAAGTCAAATACCAACTCAAACTTGTATGATGTTTTCAGGTACTCAACAGATTATGGAATGTTCCACTTTTGCATAGCAGATTCAGAGCATGATTGGAGGGAGGGTTCAGAACCGTATGCATGGATTGAGAAATGCCTTACATCTGTTGACAGGCAAAAACAACCATGGCTAATCTTTTCTGCTCATCGCGTACTTGGCTATTCTTCTAAAAGTTGGTTAACTAGCGAAGGTGCCTTTGAAGAGCTCACGGGTAGGCACACTTGCAAAAACTAATGACGTGTAGATGTTATTGCAGTTGTGGTGGCTATCAACGATATTGTTCTGTTCCAAGGAGGCGCAGTGAAAGAAGTTAGAAGTATCATGATTGATGACCCTGAGTAAATGAAACACTTTTAACTAACTTAATCATTTATATCAGTACTGTTTGTATGAAGTAATTATATCACTTATTGTTATTCATTGGTACAAGAGTGAGCTGTATATTCTGGGATAGCAGTGCACATACGTTTACTCAATATGCCAACAATAGAAACTACTGTGCAGATGATCCAGTTGTGTGCGCATCATTTCATTTTTGGTACGAGGTCCATGATCCTAAGTATTGTTTCTTTAGGCGTACCAAGTTTGCTGCTCTACTAGCTCCATATCAATACCATCGATTGCAAGCATTCGAAGCTACCGCTTATAATTTGCTCCACCTAAGGTTTATGGCCGAGATGATGTATGTTTTTTCAATAGTTTTTCTTGATCTTATTGAAATTTTATTAACATGTTGCAATCATATGATAATAATCTCCCTTTACATGCTGTCAAACATTCAGGAGGTCCTGAGATAGCCTTTGATTCGCGTGAAGATGACATGTCAGGTGTTGTAAAATCAAGGCTAGAGGCACTACTGAAATCGTATGTTTCAATTTCATTGCATAGAATTTGAAAAGTTTTTGTGCATGATATAGCTACCATCCCTTTGTTCTTCTCTAGAATTAATGGCAATATGGCCATGTTCTTCAAACTTATCAAAATTGGGTAAAAATATAAAACGGGTCATACATGTTCGGCTCGACCAGGATATACCTTATAGTCATGGTCTTTTAAATTTCATAAAAACTGATAATGATTAATATGTTTGGCGCAATATTGATCTGATAATATATTTAGTTGACCCACCAACAAGATTAATAGAAATACTATTCCCAAATGAGTTCGGGAGACAAGTTAAAAATTAGTGAAAAATTAATACCCACTGCGACACCTGCTCCATGCACATCAGTTTCATATTCTCGATCACTTGGGCTACTCAAATTTTTTTTCCTCGACAGTAATTAGTTAAGAGGAACTTTTCCATGTAACATGTTCATAATATGCCCTAATTTAGTTTTACATTAGCGCACACACTTGTATACATATACTGATTTCTCAATTTATATCACCATGCAAGTTAACGAGGAAATTCAGAACGGAAATTCATAAAGACGCTTTTGCAAGACAAGATGCATGTTTGAGATTCTATGAGACATGCCAATGTCAAGCTATACTGTAGACATGAATTGTGCACTCTTTTAACGGAATGTGGTATGGTTCTTGCTCAACAATGCACATAACTCATGTAATCAGTATTGTGCTTGGATTTTTAAAGATATCAATGTTGTATGAACATGATACTACCAACATTTTAGCTATGATTCTTATAAAATGAAACCCGCGATGCTCTTATTGTTAAACCATAATTACCAAACACAAATATACATAAACTAATACGACCGTATTTGGATTAGAAAAAAGATCAAAAAACCTACCGCAACGCGCGGGCTTCCCTACTCCTTATTTAACATGGGTTGTTTATTTGTAGGTAATGCGTGGGGATGCTGCATGATGATTGAGACCATCTATTATTCAAGACCATGAGCTTCTACTTTGTTTGGTTCTCTTTTTTTTTCTTCCTGTTGTAGATAGCTACATAATGGCTCAAACCATCAACTTATAATTTTCTGTTTAATTTTGGAATACTTCTTAAGCTTGATGCTATTATAAAGGAAATGTATTTTGTTCATGTTTATTGAGTAATATCCTTATTTACTTAGCAAAAATTAAGTCTTGTTAATTGTTTTGCAATTTTTGTTTTAGATAGTGGTAAATGAAACATGTGTATTAGACTAAAGGTACTATTTTTATTTGATGGAATTATTTTTACGATATCAAATTTGGCCTTAACAACACCTATATATTTGGACCCATTTTGGCCTAAACAACACATATATATTAGGACCCATTTTTTGGTACTCATATAAATGTTTATGCACTACTATTTCATCCTATGAAATTATCTTTTAGGACTTGTGAATGTGTCCCAAAACATAATAGAAGGTTAATGATTTAATAAAACATCGTAAAACATCCTATTATGTGATCTATTAGGACGCCATTTTGGTCTTATAAGACAATTTTATGGGACTAAAGAATTAGTTTTATAATGTTGGTGTTTATTAGAACGCTCACAAGTGTCCTAAATATATATTACAACCCTTACCTAGAGGACAGATTAATATTGGTCCTATTAGCTTAAAGGTCCCATAAACATATATTAAAGGACACTATCCGGTGTTCTAAAAACTATCTTTTCTTGTAGTGTGTGTTTATGTAAAAGACACAAGTAGTGGATATGTAATCTTGTGTTTATATGTTGATGATATGCTTATCATTAACAGTAATGACAAGATGATCAAATCTACTAAAGACATGTTGAAATCAAAGTTTGACATGAAAGATATGGGTTTGGCTGATGTGATCCTTGGAATAAAGATCATACGAACTCATAATGGACTTGTGTTAAGTTAAGCACATTATGTGGACAAAATTCTTAATACTCATAATGCGGGGGATTCCGGCCTAGCTAGAACTCCAATTGACACGAGTATGCATCTATCTAAAAATAGAGGCGTAGGTGTTGCCCAATTGGAGTATTCAAGAATTATTGGCATGTTAATGTATTTGATGAGAGGTACCCGACCTGACTTAGCATATGCTATTAGCAGGCTAAGTAGGTATACTAGTAATCTAAGTGATGCACATTGGAAAGCTATGACTAGGATACTTCATTATTTGAGATACAGTCACGATTATGGGCTGCATTATGATAGATATCCTGCTATTATCGAAGGATACAGTGATGCAAATTGGATATCTGACATAAAGGATTCTAGATCGACTAGTGGATATGTGTTTATACTGGGAGGGGCCGCTATATCTTGGAAGTCTTCCAAGCAAACTGTTATAGCTAATACCATGATGGAATCGGAATTTATCGCGTTAGATAAATGCGGAGAAGAGGCAGAATGGCTACGTCAATTCGTAGAGGACATACCAAGGTGGACTAAACCGGTAACGACCATTAGTATACATTGTGATAGTCAATCAGAAATTGGCAGAGCTCATAGAACAATGTATAATGGAAAGTCCAGACATATTCGTCGTCAAATAATTCGATACGACAACTACTCTCAACAGGAGTTATCTCAATTGACTATGTGAAGTCAAAGATAACATCACGGATCCGCTTACGAAAGGCTTAAGTAGAGAGTTAGTTAGTAAGTCGTCTAAAGGAATGGGACTAAAGCCCTTGAAGGAATGAGTTTCTATGAAGGAAAACCTAACCCAGTTGACTAGAGATCCCAAGATCTGGGTTCAATAGGACAACCTAATCATAGAAATGTGGGGGAAGTCACGTCAATGTGGGGGAGTTACTTAATATAGTAACTTCCTAGTCCATTCCTATAACAATGTGACTTGTTGAGAGGTTAAACATATGGCTTTAATGATTCAGGATGAAATCACAAAGCATAATGATTCAAGATGAAATCACAAAACATATGTTTTTAATGATTCGGGATGAAATCACCTATGTGAGAGAGAAGTGGGGTCGCTTTGAAGGGAATTGTGGGGGGCGCAATTCCTAAGAGCTCTTGCAGAACCAGGCTAGTGTTCATGACCATAACGAACACGACTATGAGGACTTGACAAGGTCAGGGAGAGTCTTGTGTGAGTGTGTATTGTCGTCTACGTAAACAGATGTTGAGTTCAAGGACATCGCGTCTACTCAGATCTAGGAGACTAAGTGCATCTCACAAGGGAAGGTTCAAAGGGTCACACCTACCTATCCTATGCAGGACTTAATCGCGGAAATTTTGCCAAAACTTTTGTGTGTTTTCGACCGATCTCCATTCATGTGGGGGATTGTTGGAAAAATGTTTGTTGAAAATGATTTTTCACAAACTTTGGACATTATTTAATATATGTATATGTTATATATATTTATATTAGTTTGTAGTTTTGCGTTCTCCTTGAAGAGAGCTTCGCAACGAGCTAAAGTATGTCCAAAATAGAGTTAATATGAATAAGATATCGTGTCTCAAAGTGAGACACTTGAAAAACAAAATCTGAAAAATGGAATGTGTCCAACATTGCCCAAAGAGTGAAATGAAAAGGTGTTTATATGGAAATCTTGGTTTCTAGCATTAAATTCCTTTGGTAGGTTTTACTCCTACACCTACGTGCGCGCGCGCAGGGGGGGGGGGGGGTTGTGTAGAAAATCGAATTTCTAGGCCAAAATAGGTTCCAAGCTTGTGAACTCATGCGAGCCCGCACGACTTGCTGACACGAATGCGGCTCCAAAAATTCGAGCTTGTGCGCGTATCTTTTTGTTGCAGATTCCGATTTTCTTTCCATATTTCTGTATCAATTTAATTTAGGAATTGATATAAACTTTTTGTACAAGTTTAGTCCATATTTCAGTTTTATTAAGTAAGGATTTTCAAATCGTGTTTGACACATAACTGATTTGCAAATCAGTTTAATTTTTAGCATATATTCTGTCTTGTTCACCAAGACTAGTTGAGGCTATAAATTAAACCATTGTCTCATTCGTTTGGATATACCGAAAATCACAACTCCATTGCCTCCGACTTCCAGCAACCTCTTCGATCAAGAACACACAGCTTTCCATGAATTTTCAGGCAAGTTTGTCAGGTCCGGCTGTACAACAGCTTTGGACGTTGTACCCTGGGAAACATACGGCGAATCTATTTTAAGGGAATCGTGTTAAACACGAGCCTCGTTCCACGACCTTTTACTGCTTTCTTATTTAATCATTCATAGTGTCTGTCTTCTGCTTTTACTCCTTTCTGTCTATTATTTTATTTTCTGTATCTTATTTTCTGTTAATTTAATTTATAATATTATAATTCGATTTTATTAATAAAAGTGTAACAGTTTCCCTATAGGATTAACGTGTTTATGTGGAGACTAGCATTGGATCGTCTTCCCCATAGATTCAATTTATCGAGACGTGACTTTGATATTGATTCAATTTTATGTCCGTTATGTTCGAGGGCAACCGAGACTATGTGATGTCTGGAGGTTAGTTCGTGTATGGTGTGGAATTTTCGATTCTCATCTAAATTTAATTTCGTCTTGGCTAGCTTGGATTGATGGATTGTCAAGTGCTTCGGTAAAACAAGAGAGGATTTACGTAATACTTGTGACGTCATGTTGATATATTTGGAAGCTTCGGAATAGTGTCATTTTTAATTCTCATTCTATGAGGAAAAATGACATTTTTGATTATATCAATTTATATTCTTTTTCTTGCTTAAAATGTAAAGGCGCCAAATTGTTAAGCTGGCAAGATTGACTAAAAACTCCTTTGTAATTTTCTAGCATCTTGCTAGTTTTGTGTTATTTTATTTCTGCTTGCAGTCCAAAAAAAAATTCACACCTTGTATGTTATACTCCCTCCGTCCCTAAATAAGTGTCCACCTTTGACTTTCGAAGTCATTTTTCAATAATTTTGACCTTAACTATGTCTTTTTGTGTTGTATAATACTTGATACAAAATATATGAATGAATTGGGTTTTAAATGTATTTTCATTGATGTAATTTTCATTAAGTATTATATAGCACAAACAAAATAATTTAAAGTCAAAGTTGATGAAAAAAGACTTTAAAAGTTAATAGTGGACACTTATTTAGGGACGGAGGGAGTAAGAGTTTTTTATTTGACTATTGTACTTTCAAAATTAATTTAACAAAATGAGTGTTTTCAAATTTATTTAAGAAAACATAGTAATGGTTCAAGAATGTGACTTAAACCACGTTTTTACTCGTCATCAACTTCTTATAGTAGGACAAAAATTAACATAAAGATTTTGTCAAAGATAAATCCCATGCTTAATTTTCTATTTCCACTCTGTTGGAACTTGGAAGTAACATAAAGATTTTGTCAACATGCTAAGCAACCGTACTTACCCCGACATTTGTTTTTTTTGAACGGCGAGTTAATACAGTTACTAAGTTAGTTATTCGATTCCACAGTACTTACTCAGAAGGTAGTCCATGCCAGCCTCGAATAATAATTAGTGATTAGATTCCACAGTACATACCCAGAAGGTAGTCCCTGCCAGCCTCGAATCAACGCATCTATGGGGCAGAACCCTACAGATTCCCACCTTGAAGGAAAACCCTCACAGAGAGACTCGAACCTGAGACCTCTCGCATGTGGTAACAACCTCCCTAATAAAAAACCCCAACATTTGTTTGCTGATGTGTGAGATCGCGAATTTTAAAGATAACTTACAAACTGGATTTTACCTACGTATATGGATTCCTACGACAAGCAAGTATACATGATCGTCTAGTAATATAAATATGGCTAATCCGAGTGTCGATTATAAGGGGAACGATGTGTAACTATCAGGTGTTTAACTAAATTAACAAATTACTCTCTAAAGAAAGTATATAGGGGGCGTTTTTATTCTAAGCGAACAATTTCTTAATTATCGACTACAACAACGAATACAATTAAATAACAAGATATAAAAAAGATTATCGACTAAAACGGCGAGAACAATTAAATAAAAAGACATTTTAGTTTATAGAACACATTATTTTTCATACATTAAAATCGATTACACGTCTAAAATGGTTAACCATGACCTGAACTGCGATTAACCGCTCATTTCGAGTATTCGCGTGTCTGGTTACTTGCCATGACCCATTTACGTAAATAAGTTAACGGGTCAAACCAATTACACGGGTTAAGTGAGTTAGCATATGGACCCGTTAGCCCATTTAGTGTGTACGTGACGAGTTGTAAAAATTGTTAACAAACCAACTTCTTACTTCGAATAACTATAACAAAAAAATGATGTCTATAAGTGGATATAATGGCAAAAATGCAATAATAAGAAGTGGATGATGAGTAAAAACGTGGTTTAAGTCGCATTCTTGAACCATTACTATGTTTTCTTAAATAAATTTGAAAACAATTATTTTGTTAAATTAATTTTGAAAGTACAATAGTCAAATAAAAAACTCTTATAGATATAGATATTAGAATTCAAAACCCATATCATGTAATAATTAATTTTGTTGGCTCTATTTTTTTAAAAGTTTTTTGGGATGTTTAATGGTTGTTTTAATTTTTCAAAGTTTGCAATTAACTAAATATTCCCTCCGTCCCTAAATAAGTGTTCACTATTAACTTTTAAAGTCTTTTTTCATCAACTTTGACTTTAAATTATTTTGTTTGTGCTATATAATACTTAATGAAAATTACATCAATGAAAATACATTTAAAACCCAATTCATTCATATATTTTGTATCAAGTATTATACAACACAAAAAGACATAGTTAAGGTCAAAATTGTTGAAAAATGACTTCGAAAGTCAAAGGTGGACACTTATTTAGGGACGGAGGGAGTAATATTTTTACATTTTGGTTTCATTATAGTATAAAACGGGGGTTTGAACCCGCGCTCCGCTGCGGAGCGCGAGGTTTTACGTTAAAAGACTAACTTTTGAAACAAAACGATAATCAAAGGAGTATTTTCGTATACTACGTGAGTCATTAAGGACTAACTTTGCAAAGGATGGACAACTCCAAGGACTATTTTCGTAAATTTTTTAAGCTTTTTTAAGAAAATAGTCATTCGGTTAGCGTTCCATTGCAAATTTGGTCATTAGGGACTAACTTTGCAATGGACCGGTAACCTCAAAGACTATTTCCGTACATTTTTCAAAAATATATATTAGGCTTCAACATTTTTTTAAAATCGTACATATGTTAGAAGCATTGCAATATTTGGCTCGTTTTGTTCGCAATTCGACGATATTTTTAGTTGCATATTTTTTACGAATAAACCGATAGATATACGTTCTATATTTAATAAACACAGTTTGTTATATAAGAAAGTCGTAAATAAGTAAATGTTTAAAGTCGTTTTAGTGACTTTTTGCATAGTTTAAGGGTGCGTTTTGTAACTTTTTTTATTCCGTTGAGAAACGTGCAAAATATCTTTTTATATTAAAACAACACGCTTTACGAAGCGTACTGGTAAATATGTTTATAAAACGAGGTTGTAAGCCCGCGCTTCGCGGCGGGGTGTTGGCAACATTACAGATCATATATTCAGTTTTGCATTTTGCAGTTGTGACCAAACTTGTAAGCATTGTATGTGCAAAAACTACAGTAGACTATGTGTTAGGAATAAAAAAAGTGTTTATTATTCTATATGAATTGGTCTTGTATTATTAAGTATTTTTAGTTGTATTTATAATGTAATAAAGGAAATTTGGTCAACACAACTTACATTGATCAAATTACCACTTCGAAAGGTAGGTTAAGAAATTAGTACAAATACTATATTAGACACATAGATTAGAAGTTTTCCCATTTTGTAACTCCTTCCTTTCATCCTTTCTCTCTTTTATAGAAAATTTAAAAAGTGATAAAACATATCTCTAGTCTTTTTCCTTTATGCTTAAACCTTCATATATGATACATGATTCAAACAAAATGTCTAACAAGTGGTATCTATAGTTGGAAGAGATCTAGATTGTGTTTTTGTGAATCAAAAGAGCTTAAAAAGTGTTAAATTCGATCTTAGAAGCTTTCGGTATGTGTTTTCGTGTAAGTTTTGTATTCATTTTGTGATAATTTTACTATTTGACGTAAATTTGATCAAAAACGCATTCATTTTACTTTCTAAACGTCGAATAGTAGATATTATTGCTTAGTTTATGAAATTTAAACGATTAGATTTGAGTTTAGATCGAAATTTGTACCTTTTTTGAGGTTTCGGAAAACTGTGGGAAGCTTTCGGTAACCATTTCTTAAGCATATTAGCACTTTCACTTTCGGTAACCGTTTTCTAAGTATTCTAGAACTTTCGTAAAACTGTCACACACTTTCGGTAACCGTTTCTATGCTAACTGAACACTTTCTAAACACATTTTTCACTTTCGGTAACCGTTTTTGAGTTTATTCAAACACTTTCGGAAAATTGTGTCATAGTTTCGTTAATAAGTTTTTTTCTTATAAGCTTTCGGATCTATTGAGAAATCTTAGTATTGTGTAGTTATCATAAGATTAGTATATTTTTAAACGCAGAATGATGAAATCTAAGTGTTTCTAGTTTAAAAAAAAATACATTACGAAAGTTGTAGAATTGAGATCCTACGAAAGTTGTGGAATTGTGATATTACGAAAGTTGTTGATTTGGGATTTTGTGAAAGTAGGAGTTTCATATTTTATGTGCTTTCGGAACCAGTGTACTTTCGTATTATTGTGGCTTTTGGAATTGTGAACTTTCGTTATTCAAGGTTTCGTAATACAATCTTTCGGCACTCAACGGTTTTTAAGGATTTGTAACTTAAAGGTTTCGTAATCACAAAGGGATTTGATATTACTTTCGAAATTTGAAGCTTTTGGAATTTTTAGGTTTCGTAAGATTGGGCCTTTGTTACTTGGACTTCTTCGTTATTGGGCTTTCGTAACAATTTGAAGCTTTTGGGAATTTTGGGTTTCGAAAGTTTGACTTGGGCCTCAACGTTATTGGGCTTTCGTGAGCTTTCAGAATTATTTGTGGGTTTCGGAATTATGACATCCGTGATTTAATCAGGTTGGTGATACCTTTAGAAATGACTAAGAGTTTATTTTGTGTGATTTCTTGTGTGCTATGTGTTATATATGTGTGCTAAGTGGTTTGAATAGGTGCATGATATCATTTTAAGGTGTATGATCATCTCATTTTGAGTGCGTTTGTGTTTGGTGGTGAGTATTCCATTTGTTCACGTATAGTGATAATGGAAAGGAATGGCGTATTGCATGCAATGCTAAGTCAATAGTTAGATGATTCTGTGTTAAGCGTTTATGGGAAATGTATCACGTTAGAAATAAGTAAAGTGAGTAAAATTTAGATATTTATAGTAGACTTTTTAAAAATAGAAAGTGAAATGTAAAATAAAAAGTTATTTTTAGAAAGTTTAGTAAGTAGCGTTTATGTAAAAAGGTTTACCCAAATTAGCGTAGATTTTTATGAAAATTCAAGGTAATGTAAATAATAATTTAAGAAAAATATAAATAAAATAATGTATATATATATAAATCGGCTCAAGAAAGGAAAAAAAAGAAAAGAAAAAGGATTTTGGGCCTTATCTAGAGGAGTTTTAGTATGATTAGGATGCTAGTTAATTAGATAGGTTATCCTTTAGCCTATATATCAAAAACCATGACTCAATCAGCCCCAAAACCTTAGGTGTCTACTTCTCTCTCCCTAAGAACAAGGAACCAATAATTTTGATCAAGAAGTAACCAAGAATCGGTGTTAGGATCAAGAAATCAAGAGGTAAGTATGTTTAACTTAGTTAGAATTATGCAATCATGTAACAAGACTTATGATGGATATAGGGTTTACATAAAATACAGATTATATATGAACTTTAATGATGGTATGATGATTATGGTTAGTTTAGGGTTATGATCATGCATATTGTATGTTAGGGTTTGCGTTAGAACATGATTTAGAGTTGAACAGATTTTAGGTCTGTGTTCAACCGATGATATCTAGATATTAAAAACGTGTTTTGATATGATTCAAGAGTCTAAATTATAGTTTAAAGAGTTTATTTTTCAAAAAGTTCGGCCTCAAATGATTTTGAGTTCTGGAAGTTGGTTAAATGTTGGTTACAAGAAAAGTTGTCAAAACAGTAAATACGGGTCAGAATTAGGTCATGTTTAGGAGTGTAAGACCCTAACTTAAATGTGGAATTAAGGATAGTCAATCTATAGTGATTAGGTTCTATATGTATATAAAGAAACCCTAGAAGGATAGCTTCTGATTGTGTGTCTAAGTATGGTAATTAGGGCCATACATTTTAGTGTGCAATCAAATCCGAATTAGGACAATTTTGAAGTTGGATTTTATTTGGGGTAGTTGCACATGTAATGAGAATTTGGGAATCACAAGGTATTTATTAAACTCATAAATGAACTTAGGTGATTTTTGGTATAATTTATGAAGGTCATCAAGTAAGGTTTTTAAGTTAGTAATGATACACTAAAATTCTGCAATTCTGAATAAATTGTAGTTGACTGGTGTAATGTGTTAATGAAGTGGTTAAGGTTGGGCATGGTGTCGAGGTGACCCATGATGGTTAATCAAACCCTTAGACATCCATCATATGTGTGTTACATGGACTAGATGTTGATCCCTTCTTGACAGATCTTACTTAGCTTGTTAAAGCTTAGTTATATTGGATAGATCCAAAACAACTATAGTAGAAACTAAGATTGAGAATATCACAAACTATGCGGAATCTAGTTTACAGTACTAAGAAGAATAATGAAACAATAAAAACAAGATCTTTACTAAACTTTCAATATATTGAATACTATTTTAAATTACAAAATAGCTATGAATACTAACTATGATTGCTATGCAAAATACTAATATGAAAACTATGTGAAAAACTGATAGCTAGATCTATGCCGTAGGGTTCCTTTTATACACTAAGGAAACCCTAATGGGCTTACAAAACGCGTCAAGTGATTATGATCTTTTCTATAAGTAAACATAATCTCTTAAGTTTATACATATCTTCTTTACAAATAATTGATACTTATCTTCATAAGTATTCTTTTTCTTTAATCAACCTTTATCTCTTCTCTGATATGTCTTTGATCTCATCTCTGACAGCATTAATCCTTTTAGCAGTTATAATTACTCAGCAGTTGTAACTGAGCACACGCAACATTAAATACTTAGAAGTTTACTCTAGCAGTACTAACATACACTAGCAGTACTAACTGTAGTACTAGCAGCATGAACTACTTTGTATATTTTTAGTCTTCATCTCTGAGCAGTCTTAACTTCTACTAGCAACAATAACTTTATACTAACAATACTAATTATACTAACAGTAGTAACTAGCAGTAGTAACTTTTATACTACCAGTACTAACTACTTAGCATAATTTTCATTAGTATTACCAGCAGCACTAAGTTATGCTTGACAACACTAATATATACCTGAGCAGTAGTAAGTCTAAGAATCATCTTGAAGTCTTTTAATCCCAACAATCCTCCCCTAAACTTGATATTCATCTTCTGAATCTTCAAGTTTCATTAAAAGTCTTCGCCATCACCAGGAGGATGCATTCAAACATTTCATTGACCCTTTTCCTGCTTTGTCATGAGCTTGAGTAGTTGATAACATATCTTATTCCAACAATCAGCTTGAAGCTTCTTGTTCAGCATGTTTGAGATTGTTATTGGTGTAAGGGGATATCTTTTCTCAACCAACATAAAGATATGTAGATTTCTAAACCTTACAAAGTGTACTCCACAGTTATCAAACAACTTCCAAACAGTCACTTTGTACCATTGTAGATTTCTTCATACTTCACTTTTTATGTCAGGTTCAAACATTACTTTCAAATCACCCCATAACACTCTTTCATAATCGTTCTCCGGCCTTGTATTCTCATGTTTAGCTTTAATCAACTTCGAGAGGGTCTCCAAGTCTTCTCTATCAATACCCTAAAGCATCTTTATCATTGATGAATACCTTTTGAGCTTCCATCAGCCCTTATCAATTTAAAGTATCCCATCCTTCCATCTTTATCAATCTGGTATTCAACAATTACTGGAGGCTTAGTAGCTAGAGCTATAGTATCAATTGCTATCTCATCATCTTTAACTATCTCAATATGCCTTTTCATCTTTGCCTCCTCTTGGTCATCTTTTTCAACTTCTACATGCTCATCTATCTTATGCTTCTTTGACATATCAGATTCAAGTTCATCCCCTGCTCTTTTAGAGCTTTCCTCTGTTCTTGTCTCACTGCCTTTCACTACTTCTGAATTTATGTCTACAAAAGTATTTACTCTTTTCATTTCCATATTAAACAACTTCTGGATTTCATCATAGCTTTTGCTCTTCAACTGACTATGTGTGTATCCAGCCGTATTCTTTAAATATGTGGACATTTGATTTCTCTTTTGAGCTTTGGTAGGTGGCTTTCTTCTTATATCTTTAGCTTTAAGATTTGCAAAGTGTTTCTTTCTTCTGTTCATGAGCTCTACAAACAATCTTGATCTTTCTTTAATGGTTATTTCTCCCTGTTCTTCTGCTTGTAGCCTCTGAGCTAATTCAAAGTCTACCTCCATCATAGCTTGTGTGTTATCCCATGATTCAATCAAAGCTATGTTGGCTTCTTCTTCCTTTTGCCTTGCAAGCCTCTCTTCTTTAATAAGTTTAGCTTGCAACTGAGCTTCAAGATTTCTAGCCATTTCTTCATCAAGAGCAACTTGATCTTTCTTCTTTAATGGCACTTCAGGCTCTACCATTTTTCCTTTGCCTTTGTCTTTTACTTGTGGAAGTTGTGATTGTGAAGAAGAAAATGTTTTTGTAGATGCAGGTACTTGTTCTTCCTGATCATGAAATATAATTCCCTTAGCCCTTGGTCTAACAGATGTAACTGTTGTAGCAGCAGTTGTAACAGGCTTGGGTTTTGCAGTTTTGATCTCAATCAAAGTTTGAGCAAGAGTCAATTCATCTGGAATTTCAACACTGGCACTGGCAGTAGTAACTACTTCAGCAGCACTAACTGGAATTGACTTTGTAGTTGTAGCAACACTAACTACAGGCTCTTCAACCACCTTTTCAAACTCAATTTCCTGCTCTTCCAACACACCTGTATCAAACATCAGGTTGTCATCATTCATCTCTTGAGTCTCATTCACCAAAGTCACTTCTGCATCAGCATCAAGATCTTCAATTTTCCTCCCCTGTTTGGATGCATCCTCCTGAGCACCCAAACTGGCATCATTAGAGGATTCTACCCTGCTAGAGGAACCAACCTTTCTTAACCTTCTTAGCCCTGAAGTTCTTGACTTCCTTCTCTTTTCCAACTGCTTGACTCTCTTCTTTAAACTAGCAATCTCCTTTGCTTGAGCAGTCTTGGCTTTCTCCAAATCAAGGACCTTCTCCTGTAGGTTGGTACACAAACTCATCAATTCAGCAAGTTGCATTATATCCTCACCACTTGGAGGTGGATCATAGGAAGGGTAGAGACATGTTCCTCATGAGTAGTCTCTTCAGTAGTAGGCTCTGTAGGAGCATTGTCCTTCCTTTGTTTCCTTCTTGATTTTTTTAAGGTTTTGAGGATGATGGTTGTGTGATAATGGGTGTGGAATGGGAATCAGTAGGAGTAGCTGAATCTGCACCTATGTATTCTGTAGCTTGAACCATCATTGTGGAGAATAGTGGTGTAACCCTTCCAAAAAAACCCTTGCATGGTCTCTTCATGTTAGCAAATACCTTCTTGGTGTGGGAAGGTGTAACATAAACCCCTTTGTGCTTGGACATTCCCTTTACTTGTTTGTCCAGGAAGACTTGCACAAATCTTAGGTACATGAGAAATTTTACCCCACCATCCAAGTTCTTCATCATATTGTCAAAAATGTACTTGGAAAGGTTGAATTTTTGGTTTGTGGTAAGACATATGATAGCAGATGCCATAGTGCTACTAAATTCTTTCTAGGATGTAGTCTTAGCACTAAGGCATTGCAGTATGGTATGGATGAGAAATTTCCATTAGAATGAGAAATAAGCTTTATAGAATGTAAGCTTTTGAGTAAGATTTTCATACCCCATTCTTTCCAATTCTGCAAAAATGGTAGCAGTGGGTAGACAATATGTTCCTTCAGCATCATCCAACTTAAGATCACTCCTTATACTTGCCTCAAAGATGATTACCTTGTTCTTGTCTACTAGGGCTTGTATCTGTCGTTCCTTATTAATTGTTTTGACCTTAGCAGATGTCCAGAAATGTTCAATACAGGTAGTATAAATGGTTGGATTGACCGTTAACACATATTGGACAGAACTTGCATTTAGAAAATCAATAACTTCCTCAAACCCATTACTTTCTTCAGGATTCTCCAAAAACGCAATCAAATTGTAAGTTTCAGCAAATTTTGGGGTCGACATTATGATGGGTTTTGATGATTAAAGATGAAATTGAGTTAGGGTTTATGATTAGAGAGGATAACAAGGTGTAAAATCGAACGAATAAGTGATTAAAACCCTTAATCGAAGTATTTATGAACTCACCCTCAACAACATTAACTTGAACTGGCAGCATTAAGTTAAGCCTAACAGTATTAACTAACCCATCAGTAGGAAGTTATGCCTGACATCATTAACTTATGCCTAACAGTAGTAAGTGAACGCCTAGCAGCATAAACTAATATGGGCAGCAGTAAATTAAGCCTAATAGCATTAACTTAAGCTTAGCAGCATTAAGTTTTAAGCTGAACATCATTAACTTTAAGACACCAGTATTAACCCTAATTTCTTTCCAAAAAGCATTTCCATCATCAATTTTGATTCTCACAAGCTCTCTTTCTGTTTTTAATCTCACTATATCTCTCATTTCTTTTCCTCACCAATTCACTCTATCTGTTTTTATATCACACAACTCTCTTTCTATTTTTTAGCTCACTATATCTCTCATTTCTTTTCCTCACTAAGTCACTCTTTCTGTTTTTATTATCAAGAATCCTTTCAGACAATTTTGTACAAAGTTCCATCAATTCCTTTAGTTTCATGCTGTCCTCCCCACTTCCAAGTGTGTTAACTCTTGAGAGAGGTGGATCATTGGACTGTTTAGATGCAGCCTCAAACCTAATTTGAGCTTCTGCACCCCCAATATGGTATCTTGGCACCTGGGACCACTACCTGAATCAGTTCCCTAAGGAAGAGATTCATTAAGTGTTGCCATGGATTGGGTCCTATTTATGTTACCACTGTCCTGCTCTGCTTCTAAGCTAGAAGCAGTAGTGGCAGCCCTTTCCATTCTGTCTTCCCACTCCTTATAGACAGTCTCATCTGCAACAAGGTGAATAGGTCCACTAGACTGAGATATCTTAGTGGTCCTTTTGGCTTTCCTAGGTTTTGTTCATCCAATGGCCACATGAATGTTATGTTTATGTGGCTTTTGGTAATATATAGTCACACAAAGCATGTTTGTTTTGGGTATTTAGTCACATACAATTAAGTATAAAGTGGCCAAAAGTGTTAATAATTGGGACCATATACTTTTTAAGTGATAGAAATGTGTATTTTTGTGGACTATGATCACCAATGGCCACATGAATTTTATGGTTTGTGTGGCCTTTTATAATATTTAGTCACACAAAGAAAGTTTGTTTCGGGTATTTAGTCACATACAATTAAGCATAAAGTGGCCAAAAGTGTTAATAAGTGTGACCATAGCATATAAGTAAAGAAATGTGTATTTTGGATTGAAAAAAACCCTTATTTTGTTTTTTTCACCCAATTGGCCACAATGAATTTTATGTTTGAGTGGGCTATTGTAATATTTAGTCACACAAAGCATGTTTTTTTGGTATTTAGTCACATACAATTAAGCATAAAGTGGCCAAAAGTGTTAATAAGTGTGACCATATGCTGTTTAAAGTGAAGAAATGTGTATTTTGTGTGACTAATGTTCATCCAATGGCCACATGAATTTTATGTTTGTGTGGCCTTTTGTAATATTTAGTCATCGCAAAGCTGTTTTTTTTTGTGGTATTATAGTCCACTTACAATTAAGCATAAAGGTGGCCAAAAGTGTTAATAAAGTGTGACCATATGCTGTTTAAAGTAGAAGAAATGTGTATTTTTGTGTGACAATGTTCATCCAATGGCCACATAATTTTATGATTATGTGGGCCTTTTTGTAATATTTAGTCACACAAAGCATGTTTGTTTTGGGTATTTAGTCACATACAATTAAGCATAAAGTGGCCAAAAGTGTTAATAAGTGTGACCATATGTTGTTTAAAGTGAAGAAATATGTATTTTGTGTGATTATTGATCATCCAATGGCCACATAAATTTTATGTTTGTGTGGCCTTTTATAATATTTAGTCACACAAAGCATGTTTGTTTTGGGTATTTAGTCACATACAATTAAGCATTAAGTGGACAAAAGTGTTAATAAGTGTAACCATATTGTTACACCCCCAAATTGGGTCGCAGCGGAATAAGGGTCTGGGGCGTGTTACTTCTCAGATCAATAACACAAGATGTATATAGAACGACCAAAATGTCGTTTAAAAACTGATACATTGGATTTAACAAAGTATTTGTTAAATAAGTCGAAGCTTCACTTGTCCACTTGTTCAAAGTACAAATATTTCTAGCCCGTACAGTTATACAAAATGTAATGCGACAAAATCTTTAATGCATGATATCCCAATCAAAACCACCAATGTATCCCTTGCACCTCGTGCTTACTGATCCCCTGAAAAACATTGCTTTAAAACGTCAACAATAATGTTGGTGAATTCATAGGTTTGATAAATCATATATTATAGGACCACAAGATTTCCCAAGTGTATGATAATGCAACAGATGCAGACATCATATAAATGTAATTACGTTGCTCTAAGCTCATGACACTGAAGCTTGAC
>BQNB010077663.1:0-30777 GCA_026074375.1 Tanacetum coccineum | reverse complement strand
AATTAAATTGTTGTTAAACTGTTTTATTATAACAAGTTTGTTTATTTTGTGTTTCGTTTTTGGTACCGGTCATCTCATGAGGCGCAGAGCTTACGGGTTTATTTAGCTAGATAGAATTTAATTATTTTCTTTAGCTAAATAAATCGGGTGGTATTCGTTTATTTGCGGCTCTTCAATTCGGTCTCATTTTCTATCCTTTTTCAATTAATTAGTGTAACTTTAGTATAAAATGCTTTGCTTAGCTTATTTTATCATTATGAGTAGTGAGTAGTTTTATTAGTGCTTGTTAAGTGATTTAGTGATTTGGGAATTAAGTGTGGATTTGAAAAAAAGGTTTAATTAATAAATAAACTTTGATTATTTAGATTTATAGTTTGAATGTTTCAAAGGGCAAAAGCCGGAGAAATAGTCAAACTAGACATCTAGTAATTAATATTTTTTTAAGAGATTTTTGTCAAAATAAACCAACGTTGTGAGATAATTATCTTTTCTAAGGAAATTAATTTGTTAATAAACCTTAATTCACACTTGATGAACTTTTCACGTCACTTAGCAAGCATATTTGTCATTTATATCTTTTAGATCAATTTTAGTTTAATCTTGTAGTTTTAAATTCTAGAATTAATATTAGTTTAATTTTTAGCATAAAAATAGTTTAAAACCAAAACCAAAAACTTGAATGACAATCAAGCTCGATTTACAACTTGAACGTAGATATCCATTCACCTCTCGCCGAGGAAAACGATACCCTTGTTGATTACTTATTGTTCTTTCCTAAGAATAATTTGAATGATAGTTTGCTTAGGTATACGTATATGTATTTCTATAAATATATATACTATATTTGAGGGTTTATTTGATAAACGTGTGTAAAAACGAAAAACATAATTGGTTTTGGGCCCAGTTAACAGGTTTTGTGCTACGGGTATTTATAAAAGGGTAAAGGGTTAATTGTTTTAAGGAGATAACGATCGTTAGTCCTAAGGCTTTTAGGAACTAACGGTGTTATGAGTTTAGGGACTTATGGTGAAATTGTTTTAACATTAAGGGCTCATTTGGGATTTTGAGGATTTTGTCTTTTTTGTGGGTTGACCAAGTGTTGACCAAGGTTGACTTTGTTGACCTTTGCTAGAAACTCCTGGCTCTTGTGCACTCTATCCGTTCCCGTGTTCGTGTTTGCCCGGTTTTGACCGTTTTCTTGTGATTTTTGCAATATCCGTACCTACACAACACAAATGACAAAACAAGCAATATACAAGCATAATTTGCACAATTTGTTTATTTTAGGGCCATTTTTGGTATAAAAAGGATATGTGATTTCTCACATATCAGTGGCAGTCTGCTCCAGCCTCCGATTACTAAAACCAAATGTTCACTATTGAGTTTAGAGCCAAGAGAGATCATCCATAAATCTCACTAGGACACAATTCAATTATATTTGTTGCTCACACACACACACTGTGAAAACAAGTAATAACGTAAGAATCCTACGCATTATCCTTGTGATATTGCCAGAACATCAGAGTGATACTAAAGTATTCACAATGACGATGGAAATCCTTCTAGGGCCAACATCAAACAAGCTCTGCGGTAGGTGACTTGTGAGATCCTATAAGGATCAAACTTGTGACACTAGATATCGATTCGGTCCAGCTTATGAATTGACGAATAAATTTTGAAAAAGATAAAAATATTGGTGTGTTATAAAAACCATTTGCATCTTAACACACCGACTGATTTTCCTAAATCAATTTTCAATCTTATGTCCATGGGAAGCCTCACAAGGGTATATGGACATAGGAAAGCTGAACACAAATTAACGACTTAATTGGGAAAATAGTAACTTAGCGGTTCACTCTTACCGTGTTGTCTGCTTTGAGACGCTCTGGTAATGACAACGGCTAGTACAGCTGCGAAACCCTATCAAGGAGATTCTTCAGAATTCTACCTGATCACAAGCAGTATTTATATTGATCAACGGGGAACCGTGGTTATTGCAACCGTATTCGACAAAGTGACAAAGCCACTTTCGTCTATACATGTTGATTATCACTAACCCCTTCATGTGGGTAATCCTGATGGTCGCAACTATTGGATCAAGACAAGTCAAGATTCATAGCCACATGCTCATACTCGATCGACTTACATAAAGACAATGACGATTTACCCTTCCTCACTACTGGGGGCTATAAAACATCAGACGCAGCAGTTGTGTGGAGTGTTAGAGATTTAAGTTTATTTTTCATAGTAGTGTAGGTTAGTTTTAGGAGTAGTGTAGTATAATTTTTAGCTTATTGTAAAAGCTTTTATAGCTTATTTAGCTTATTGTAATCAAGATTTTGAGCTTATTAATGAAGATGTTTAAGGTTGGTTTTTATTAAATGCTTATTATTTCTTAATGCTTATTTCCTATGCTTATTCTTCTACTCATTTTTCTTTTGCTTATTTCCAAATAGGCTCATGCTTATAGCTTATTTTTTTATCCCATTTCTTAAGCTAAAATTCTAATGAGCTACTTCCATAGCTTATTTAGACTAGCTTATTTTATATTGTTTTTGATTTAGAGCTTTTCGAGTGAGCTTATTTTAGCTTATTTTTCGATTGCTTATTTTTATTCAAGCTTTTTTTTTCTTTATATAGATCTAATCCTTAATCATACCCGATCCGAGTTCACTTGATTGAACACCTTAGTTTCGGGTGGATTAGATCTAAAAATAATAGATCTTATATTTTTAGCTTATTTTCTAGCATAAAGTTTGTTGCTTTTTTAATTCTAGCTTATTTTTCTTAGATCTAAATCCTTAAATATACCCGATCCATGTTCACTTGATTGAACACCTTAGTTTCGGGTGGGTTTAGATCTAAAGTTTTAATTTTTATTAGCTTATTGTCTTTAGAATAATTAGTAGCTTATTAATATATCTTGTTTATCATAACTTTGGTTGTTTTAATGTTGATGAAATCGATCCAACACTTAGGCGAGGAGCTTATGGGTCTTATAAGTTTATTTTACTATTAAAGTTTAAAGCTTTTTAGTTTTTAAGGCTATTTAGTATATAAAGTTTGTAGCTTTATTAACTAAGTAGTTATATAAACTAATAAAGTTTTAATCTTTAGTGTTTAATTAAGTTTATAAGATCGGATGGTTTAAATTCGTCTCCATTTTGTTCAATTTGGTTTTTCTTTCTTTTCATTTTCTCTTATTAGTAGTTGTAGCTTATTTTTTAGTTTAAAAATGTTTGCTTTGTTGATTAGTGGTAGCTTTATTAATATGCGTAGTGAGTAGTTTTATTAGTGCTTGTTAAGTGATTAGTGATTGAATTTAAGTGCGGTTTTAAAAAGGTTTAAAAAATTAATAGTCAATTTACATACCGTCATTTACTTTTAATGCAATTTAAATACTTGTCATTTATTTTATAAAGCATTTTACTTTACTTGTCATTTAATTTCTTGAAACTTGTTTTCTAAGGATATTAATTAGTTAAACCTAAGCCCGCACTTAAGGAACATTTCACGTCACTTAGCAAGCATATTTATCATTTATATCTTTTAGATCAATTTTAGTATAACCTTGTAGTTTTAAATCTTAGAATTAATATTAGTTTAATTTTTAGTTTAAAAATAGTTTAAAACCAAAACCAAAAACTTTTATGACAATCAAGCTCGATTTACAACTTGAACGTAGATTTCCATTCACCTCTCGTCGAGGAAAACGATACCCGTGTTGATTACTTTTTTATTTCTTTCCTTATGATATAATTTTGTCATGATACTTAGTTTACGCTATACGTATATGTATTTATAAATATATATATAGTATTTTTCGAAGGGTTTTATTTGTATACGCGTTGATAAAACGTCCAAACATCAAGCATCAACATGATTCCCCTGTAAAATTCATCATCCTTTTTATTCTTTTCAACCATGGGGTGTGTCGACAGAATCTGTAGTAAGCAAACCATATTTTTTTTAATTTTAAAAGCATATTTTGATTGGTTTTATAATGATTGCTCTGGGACTTTAGGAAATTTGTAATCTAAAAAGAATGACATCTGCACCATCATTTGGACATCTCTCTTGAATTAGTGGTCATTGATTTTTTAAAAAGCATACTCATTACACAAATTGCTTATAGTATTTTGTGGATGCAAATATTTATATCGTCAAACATAAATTTTGTACCAGTAATAAGTCGTTATTGCTTGTTCGTGTGAAGAGTGTGGATCAACTAAACTTGGAGAAAATGATATGAGATTAGGGATGCTTAACAGCAAGTCGCTTACCATGCACGTTGTGCCTTATTTGAGACCGTTAGGGGACCTTTTTCAGATTGTACAACATGCGATGGTTTTCCTGATGAATGATCCTTTGGTGAGAAAATAGTACCTCTTCTTTGAGATCGCCATTTAAGGAATGCCGTTTTGACGTCATTGGTAGATCGTCTATTCTTTATGAGCGGCATTTGCTATGAATTTTGGATGGCCTCTATATTAGATACTGGTGCAAAAAAAATAAAAAAAAAAAAAAAAAAAAAAAAAAAACTAAAAATAAAAAAAAAAAAAAAAAAAAAAAAAAGGATTCCTCGAAATTGTTTCCTCTTTCTTGCCTGAATTTTTTCTCCTTGTGCAACCGAGTTCGAGCCTTTATTCTATTAGTACCCCGCCAAATTCATCCGTTGGCCTTATTAATCCATTTTTGTTTGTATTTAAGAATCACACATTTAATATTTCCAAAACACTTTATCTGGGACCACCTTAGCACCAATTCCAACTTGATAGCTTTCAATGTAATGAATTTATTCTGGCATTGCATGATCCATGCAGTTTCGGTCCATTGCTTGTTTGAAAGTATTTTGTTCTACAGAAGTTTGGAAGGCATCAAAAAAACACCAATGGCAGTCGTTTGGAGTTGATTTCTCGTAGAGATAGAGCGAGAAGGATCTCCGGTCAAGTTTGCTATAAGATGATCCTTAGTCCATTTACCAAGGAGTTCAAATGGAGTGTGGGTTTGTCTTACATTCGATGATTATCCTTGATGTGACAACCATGATTTAGGGCAGGTTAGTCAAACCGTTAGTATTGACTTATGTGCCTGTTGCAATATATGGTGTAAGTGATTTTGTGTGTTTATATGAGTTTATGTGGTTTATGTGAGGTTTTGGTAATTAATCTATTGAGTGTGATCTTCTCAATGAGATTGGAATGGTGGTGTGAGAATTGGTTGAGTTCATTCGTTCTCCTTTTGGAGGGACAAGGAATATGATTATTGAGATTCGAGCATTTCTATGTTAATTGTGTAAGTATTTTTATGTATATGTATTTTTGTGTTAGTAGTCTAAGATAGGTTTAGATTTTAAGTGATAAGTTAAGAAAAGTGTAAAATTTCTATTTTAGAAAAATTAGGTTGAAAATGAAAATAGTTAAAAGTTATTTTTAAATGTCTAGTGAATTTTCATTTTTGTGCAAAAAAGGTTATTAGTCAAATTTGTCAAGGTTTTTATAAAAATTTAAGGAAATACAAGTAATTATATAATTAATAAATAAAAGAAAAAAAGGCTTATTCGGCCGATTAATAGAAAAAAAAGGGAAAAAGGAATTGTATTAGAAATCAAACTCTAATTAGGCTTTATCTAAGATTACTTTAGGAGCCTATAAATACAAAAAAAATCCCTAAGCCCCTCATTTGTTCGACCGATCTAGGGAAGAGAAGAAGAAGAAGAATTTTAGGGTTTAAGGTATTTTCTAATCCTTGTTTAATTCTAGTCTTTATTTCAATTAATGTAATCTAAGTATGATGGATTAGGGTTTTAAACTTGTAATTTTCGACTAGGGTTTGGATTAGGATTTTATGTTTATGATGTATAGATCATGTTTGATCATTCGTTTGATTGTTTTCATTATTGGATTAGTCGGTTAGGGCTTGATTTTTGAATATAGTCGTTTTAATTCACTGCAAAATTTTGGTCAGTCTTGTAGAGGTCATAACTCATTCATAAAAATTCAAATAAACAATTTACAACATACTGGAGATAACCTCAGAGAGTATACTTTCCATAAAACTTGGTCTCGTGATTTTTTATGGTCGGGAAGTGGGTCAAAAGGTCGTTACAAAATCAGTGTGTAAAACAGTGACGAAATTCAGTTTTGGTTTTGATTTTTGTAAAAATACTTAGACATCTAGTTAGAGGCTAAACATCACGTGGAAGTTAGTTTATATATTGTGTGTGACCCCTAAATTTTTGATAAGTATGTAAGGAGGTCTAAAGTGGTCAGCTAGTGCCATACTTTTAGGGGGTCAGATTCTGGAAGAATTCTGAACACTTTGGATTAATGAATTTCTAAAGGGTATTTGTAAAAGTGTAATGGATTTGGGAGAGCTATGAGAGGTTCATAGGACATATATGTAGCATGGTGAATTTTGGTTTGAATTTTGGAAGTGTTTAAGTGGTACGTTTAGGATGCGTAAGTGAGAATAAAATTCTGCTCAAAATCAGAAAATTTAAAGTGTAGCATTGAAGTGTAAATGACATATGTAGGAGTTGGAAAAGGGTTAAAATCAAGTATAGAACTATAGTAGATAGCTTATATATCCATCATAATTGAGGTTAAATCATATTGGGTTGAATACCTAATTGCTGGTAGCTTATTGTGTGCTTAATTGTTTAGATTATCCGTGAAGTGTTTGGATTCTTTTAGGAAGCAAAGCGTCAGGTGAGTTTCATAGTCCCTCTTTTTAATGTTTTAAATTGGGATGGAAATGATGCTAAGTGTTTTGGAAATGTTGGGAATTGCTGATGTATTATGTGTTCTGATTGGGGGTGTGGACATTATGTGACTGCTTATGGGCTGTGTGCCCATGTTTTTGTGTTTGTGTTGAGGATCATTAATAGTGAGGCTGATCATCTCACGAATCAATTAATTTGGATTGATCAACTTAGTGGAATTTGGTTATGGGTCCAGGCCTTTAAATAATAAGCTCAGCTGGTTAGGGACGTTTAGGTGCGTAAGTGACGTATGTGGGGATGGAGGGGTACGCTCTACCAAGTATTAACTATATATGTATGGTTGGTTTTAATATGGCGATTTGGTTTGCTTGTTAGCATAAGTTCTTATGTTGCATAATTGTCCTATATGTTTTGTTAATTCACAGTAAATTGGTTTGAAAGGTTTATAATGTGAGTCTGTAAACGTTTGACTCCACCACCGTTGTGTTGATGGTTTTTAAGCATCATTTTTCAAGTGAGCTTCATGAGAATATTGAGGTTAAGAGAAGTGGCTAGAGTGACTGCTAGGATTGCATTGGAGTTCGCTCATGAGTTTGTTTATGTTTATTGCATGGATTTTTTTGAATGTTATTTGATTCTATTAGGATCGTGAGGTATTGTTCTTGTATTGGTGAGACCCTCTTTCATTAATACAAGATGTCGTTCTTTTGGTTATCGGTATTGTCATAACACATTGTGTCTTTATTACTTAGTTGTTGATCAGTCCAAATCAACACATATAATATATATATAATATATAAATACGTAATAATATGGAGGATAATCAATAATAGTATAGTAAGTATTTTCCGTCGGGTTTTAGAAAATCGCTTTTAACTAAAGCAATTATCAAAAACCTCTCGGGTCGTTTCCTCGGCGAGAAGTGAATGGAAATTTACGTTCAAGTTGTAAATCGAGCTTGAATAGCTTAAAAGTTTTTGGATTTGGTTTTCTAAATCTACTAAAAGGGAAAGCATATAAAAGGGAAACTAAACTTTTAGATTTAAACTATTTTTAAACTAATATTAATTTAAAGATTAAAAACTACAAGATTATACTAAAATTGATCTAAAAGATATAAATGAAGAAAATGCTTGCTAAGTGACGTAAAATGTTCATTAAGTGCAGGTTTTAGGTTTAACGAATTAAAATCCTTCGAAAACAAATTTTAAGAAATTAAATGACAAGTAAAGTAAAGTGCTATGAAGAAGGATGAAATAAGAAATAAGACATGAAAAGTTAAGACAAAATAAGCTAATAAGATGAAAACTTTTTAGAAAAATAAGCCATTTTGAAAACTAAGTTTTGTAAAAATAAAACTAGATTAAATCTATATATATAAAAAAGCTACTATTGAAATTAAAACTAGAATAAGCTAAAAAGCTATCAAGACTTTTTCGAAGAAAGGATAAAAAATAAAAGCTTATAGATAAGCCACTTCTTAAATAAGCTACAAATACCATTCGAAATAAGCCCTAGCTTAATAAGCTATAAGAAAAACTAGTAAAGTTTAGAACTTTATGACTAAATAAGCTAAATAATAAGCTCTCGAAGATAAAGGTGCTCAAGACTTAATGAATAAGTCGAGTAGGAGACTCGTGACACCCTTTTTAGCATTCGAATCGAGCTTAATCAAACAATAAGCATTTTGAAAAAGTAAAGACAAGAAAAGAGAAAAAGATGAGATAAGCAAAAGCTATTTAGAATTTATTCTAAAGACAATAAGCTAAAAGATGAAAACTTTAGATCTAAATCTACCCGAAACTAAGATGTTCAATCAAGTGAACTTGAATCGGGTATATTTAAAGATTTAGATCTAAGAAAAATAAGCTAGAATTAAAAAAGCAACAAACTTTATGCTAGAAAATAAGCTAAAATTATAAGATCTATAATTTTTAGATCTAATCCACCCGAAACTAAGGTGTTCAATCAAGTGAACTCAGATCGGGTATGATTAAGATTAGATCTATATAAAGAAAAAATTAAGCTTGAATAAAAATAAGCAATCGAAAAATAAGCTAAAATAAGCTCACTCGAAAAGCACTAAATCGAAAACAATATAAAATAAGCTAGTCTAAATAAGCTATGGAAGTAGCTTATTAGAATATAAGCTTAAGAGATCGGATCCAAAAATAAGCTATAAGCAAAAGCTTATTTGAATATAAGCAAAAGAAGAGAAGGAGTAGAAGAATAAGCATAAAAAGAAAATAAGCATTAAGAAATAATAAGCATTTAATAAAAGCCAACCTTAATAAAAAAACATCTTCATTCATAAGCTAAAAAGAGTTGATTACAATAAGCTAAATAAGCTATAAAAGCTTTTACAATAAGCTAAAACTAATACTACACTACTCCTAAAACTAACCTACACTACTTGAAAATAAACTAAATCCTAACTCTCTCAAATGAGATGCTGCTGTTTGTATTTATAGCCCAAGTAGGAGTGAGGGTATTTTTGTCCTTTTAAGTCTTCATCCACTCATTTTGCTAGATCTGAGGGTAGTTTCGTAATTTTCCAGAGGGGGAGCGTGTGTATGCAATTTCCCACGAAGCTTCCTCGTACCATAATCATTTGCAGCTGTCCAATTCTTAGATCCCCCAATAGCAATGTGACACGTACCCCATTCTAGAACCCTCTTTATCCGAACCTCGTACTGCTACAGTACCTAGTACTAACAAACCTGCACCAATGATTGCCTCGGCTGGCGAACCTCAAACTGAACCTCGTACACCTGCACAGTACCTCGTACATGCCACCTAACCTCGTTACCAATGATTAAAGTGACACTTGGATTGGCCAGCCGCCATAGACGTGGCAAAGCAACGTGGCAGGTCAACTACCGTCAACGGCCTGGTCCAACGTGATCAACACCGGCGGATCACCAGTCAAGGGTGGTCCAAAAGGCGCGTCCCAACAGACGGTCGAACAGTGGTAACAACGACAGTCAACCACCGCCGACCACCGGACAAACCACACCGAAGCCGATCATTCGGTCAACGGTGGTCTACCGCCGATCAACGATGGTGGTCAACTGGGTCAGGTCAGGACGGATCCGGGTCGGGTCAAGTTTTGGGCCGGGTCATGTGCCGGTTTGGGTCGGTCATGGGCTGCGTCGGGACCGGTTCGAGTCGGTCATGGGCTGGGTCGGGACCGGTTCAGGTCGGGTCATGGGCCAGGTTTGGTAGCAACAAATGGGAATCGAACCCATGACTTCTCGAAACCATACTTAGCAAGCCAGCAAATGCCAACTGTGCTATGTGGTTGATATAGTTTTATACACGTATAATAATATAAGTATAGAAAATTACCAAACTACCCTTGAGGACAAACGAAGAAAGGAAAATTCTCACAAATTTATATAATAATACGTATATTTACCCGAAAAGTTTTTTTGAATTACGGGTCGTTATTCCGACGAAGATTATGAAATTGAGACCTCGTTTGTTATTTGGACAGTGCATTAATTGGTTCGAAGATGATTTGATTCCTAAAATCCAAAAAGTGATTAAATAAAGGAACAATTAAACCTAACTTATAAGAAATCAATACGGGAAAGTAAATTCTAACTAAAAACGCAAACCGGGAACCCTAAACGGGATCTAAAAATCCTAAATTTCCAAAAATAAACCTAAAATGAATTTTTTACTTTTAATTGAATTTAATTGACTAAAAAGTAAGTTTAAAGAAAACTAGAACATAAACAGAGTCGGATTGAAGCTAAAAAAACATGAAAAATGTTGAACATGGAACGTACTGTTCTTTAAAAATTGAAATTTTGCAATTTTAACCCTACGGAAGCAAAACTAATTTTCCTAGAAACTATATGATAAAAGAAAATTTTCTAAAAAAGAATTATATTTTTTTTTGATTATTTTTCTATTTTTTATGAATTTTTAAAGTTTTTAATAAAAATAAATGTTTAAAAATACTAAACTAATTATAAAAATTCTGAAAAAATTATAGAAAGTAGCTTGAACTAAGAAGAACCTAGGAGAATAAGCTTGGGAATCACAGCTTATCGAATAAGTTGTGCAATAAGCTAAAACAACTTATTGTACAAAAAGGGTTAAAATGTATATAAAGAATTGATTTTGCATAACCAAACTAAAAAAACCCAAGGCACATTGGAAGGAGTGTGTGTTGTGAGGTGTATAAAAGGGAGGAGGTAGAGGTCGTGGGTTCAGCCCTGCTCACACTACATTTCCATCCCTCTTCCGTCCTTTTTCTTTTTTTTTTTAAAAGACTTTTTAAAACTCAACTTATTAAAAACTGTAAAAAACACAACTTTAATGAAGACAATATTTTTCAAAACTCAAAAATAAGCACAAAATAAGCAATTTAAAATGACAGAATAAGCAAATCCTACTAAACCTATAAAATGCAAACTGTTTGGGCTTTTTAAGAACAAATAAGCTAAGGGAAAAGTTAAAGCTAAAACAGATTAAAAGCTATATCTAATAAGCACATAAGAACTAAAAATAAGACACAAATGATAAGCTAAATGAACAAAAAATCTAAAAAAAGCTTAAAAACAACTTAAAATTGTACACGAAAAGCAAATAACTCAAATAAGCTTATATCAAAACCAAATAAGCTAAAATAATACACTAAACTAAAATAAGCAAATCCTAAACGTAAATAAGCCATAACAATAAGCAGATAAGCTAAAATAAAGGAAAACAGCCCCTTAAGGCACCTTTGAGCTTATTTTTAAATAAGCTAAAGGATCCTTATGGAATTTTGGCTTAATACCCTAAAAAGTACACCTAAAATACCACTTAAAACAACTTTTTCTAAAACCATTTTGAAATTTCGAGCTAATGAAAAGGCTGTTTGAAAAACATCTTATACACTAAGAAACAATTTTTTAATTAAGTTTCCTTTTGGTTTTAAAAAGACAAAAAGCTTATATTTGAAGGCTAAAAACAATTATGCTAATAACTTTATTTTTTGAAAACTAATTGAAATAGATTGACACTGACCCAAAGCCTATCTTGTAAACCAAAAAACAAATCCAAAAGCTACTTATGGACCACTGAATTATTAAATAGAAAACATTACCTTGTCCTTTTTAAACTGCTGTGCAGTTTGCACTTATAAGAACAAAACTTTAAAACCTTTGATGCAGACTTAAAGCACTGCTTCTAACACTCATGAAACACACAACTAAGAGCAAATAAGGTCATGTCAATTACTAGATTCAATTAAAACTAGGTTATGCAAATGAGGCTTAACACTTGGACTTTTATTAATCTAACTTATGAAAACTCAATTAACTCTAACCTAGCTTATAAATCTAGCATAAACAGATTTAAATGAAAGATTAAAACCAAAATCTAAAGACCAAATGGCCACTAGCAGTACTAACTTGTAGTTAGTACTGCTATGCCAAACACCCCCTTATTTTTATCAAAATTCATTTGAGCTTATGTGTTAGGATTATAGATTTGATGAGACAAAAGAACAAAAGAATGAAACAAGAGGGACTAATTTGACATTATGGAATTCTACAAAAGATGGAGGATTCTACAAGATTTGGTCAAACAAGATTTGGTCAAAGGATTCCATATGCTAAAAAAGGAAACAAGATCAAGATTAATGTTAAAGATAAAGATTAGTCAAACATTAATGTTGAAGATTAATACTGATTTATTAGTTTCCTAATTCAATAAAGATTCCTTTGTAAGTCTTATGATCTCTCTATATAAAGAGATCATAGACACATAGTTTTAGGTATCCAAAAAAGTGTGTGTACACAAAGTGTTAAAGATGTAGACGTCTAGTACAGTTGGTGTAGCCCCAAGGATCTTTGATCCCTATTAGATTGTAACCATTTCAGAGTTGATCATCTAGAATTGGGGCTTGATGGAAACGTATAAATGGTAAACCTTTGAATATATATGTTCTTATTCCGCTTTGATTTTAATAACTTATGAACATTGATATTATTCCTAGATAAAGGTCTAAACCCCTGAGCTTAAACGATCTTAGATTCAACATGTGTATCAGAAGCCTCGTGAGCTCTCGCTCTAGATCATTGTACAAGTTTTTTTTGAAGAAAACCTTAAAACCCTAAATTTTCAAGAAATCGATTTGTGGTTAAAGTTTTTTTATGGTTTTTGGAGTTAAATTGGTATAGGCAATATTTATAATTTCCTCATCTACATTAATGGTAATGCAATGCAATTGATAAATCCATTGATACTATTTAAGGGTTTCATGGTTGTTAATTTAAATGATGGATCTGGACCCTCGTCCTATGTACAATTCTTTTTTTTTATCGATCAACATTATTAGGGTCATTTATGCGAACCCAATAACCATGGCTTGCTCGGCGATTAGTTTTGATTATATTCGATCTTTGTTTTCTTTGTTCATCTATATGGATCGATTGCATAAGAAGCAGCATGTGTGATTGGTTATCATGGTTACAGTTTGGCTAACATGATTTCTATGAAGGTTTGAATGGCAGTAATGAGAAAAACATTGGAACAGTTGGGCTCAAAATTTTAATATTGTTCGAGTATCAAAAGAAAAATTAATGCTGTTATTAACTCCGATTCTACTGCTAAAGATATTACAATTGTTGGGGGCACAAAATAATATTAGTACTGGCCTAAATTGTTAATGCTGCTGAGCGTAAATTATTTTAGTACTGCTAGGCAAATTTGTACTGAATGCAGGATGAACGTTCGTACTGTTTGAGCCCTAACAGACATTTTTCATTAATTAATAGAGCCTTTTGGTAAGCAAGTTAATACAGCTAGGCTAGATATCTGATAACCTGACAGTACTATGGTTTTGGATGGATTTAGTAATCTCGAATAGTAATTATTTTTTCAAAATAGTATCATTCTTATGAATTTTAAGGCTCGTATTTTGGAGATTTAATAAAGAATTGAAAACGAAGAATATTGTTTATTCACTTATTTGACGATGAAGTGGAATTATTCTTGGATCGTGTTCCTAAATGATATATATTTTAGCCTTGAGGAGATAACTTGTCGTGCTTTCATGATTTTATTGATAAAGACAATGATTGGACATAGTTTAAACATAGAGTAAGGAGGGTAACAGTTGTAGTCAACTCATAGTTATTGACTATCACTTAAAGGAGTTTTACGTTTTTTGCTCAGTATCTCATAGAAGATGAGATTTAATCAAGAGATGAGGTCTACTCTCCAGAAAGAAGTTGTGAGTTTCTTTACATATTTTAGTGCAAGATATAAGAACACAAGTTTGGGTTAATCAACTTCAGCATCCAAATTCGTTATTACTCTATTTTCTTCATCATGTGATCACTACATAGAACCTACAGAGTTCGAATTCAAGAAGATGGAAAACATATTGGGTTTCAGGGAAGCTTATAGAATAAATGGTTAACCATCTACATGCACCATTTGTAGGGGAAGTGTTCACAATTTTGCTATCTACTAAAGACCACTATTGTATGATTCCAAAAAGGGGAAGAAGAATAATAGAAGATTAATGATTTGCAGCTTATCCATATCTGGTGGCATGATACAAAGGAAAATCTGAATTAAGGGAAGTTTGTTTCATTCAGGGAGATCCATGATCTCAACTTCAGGGGAAGCTTTGATTTCATCAGGCTTTATAATGAAGTTCATGCAAGAACATTATTTGTTTTGTCATCATCAAATAGGGGAAGATTGTTGGGATTATAGATTTGATGAGATAAAAGAGCAAAAGAATGAAACAAGAGGACTAAATTTGACAATTATGAATTCTATCTACAAAAGATGAGGATTCTACAAGATTTGGTCACACAAGATTTGGTCACAGATCCCATATGGCCTTAGAACAGAGCAAACAAGATCAAGATTAATGTTTTAAAGATAAAGATTAGTCAACCATCAATGTTGGAAAGATTAAAACTGATTTATTATGTTTCCTAATTCAATAAAGATTCTTTTGTAAGTCTTATGATCTCTCTATATAAAGATATCATAGACACAAAGTTTTAGCTATCCAAAAAAGTGTGTGTACACAAAGTGTTAAAGATGTATACGTCTAGTAGAGTTGGAAGCTTAATGTTAAAATGTTTAACCATTTATATGCTACATCGAGGTGAACGTTTTTACTACTACTAGTCTTTGTTACTACTGCTAGTGTAAGTTTCTACTGCTCAAGTTTATTTTTCTTAAGGTGCGTAATGGAGGGAAATTTGGGTCATTAGAATACTTGGATTGGGAGTGTAATATTGGTTTGTAGTTGTGAAGATGAAAGTTGCATACTTTAGTCCCCTATTTGATATTGACAAAATGGGGAAGAAGATTTGATGATTCGCAACTTATAGATCCTTGGTAGCTTAAGGGGAATTTTTCATTCGTATTTTAACTTCCATGGAAGTTCGTGCTTATTTGGTTTTGTCATTATCAACTAGGAGAAGATTGTTGGGAATTATATTTGAGTTGATAAGACAAAACATGAATGAAACAAGATGGAAACAAGAAGGACCAAAGTCGTCATTATAGGATTCTACAAGATATAGGAGAAAATGAAGATTTGGTCAAAAAGAGATAAGGATGAAAAGATATCAAGATAAACATTAGATGATTTACTTATTTAATATCTTTTATTAGTTTCCATGTAAACCTTAACCTTTTTATACTATAAAAGGAGGTCCAGGCATATAGTTTTAGTGTGCCAAAAAGTGTGTGTGCACCAAAGGTGTAAAATGTGTTGTGTGTGTGGGTTTACACGTCCCACAGGAAGAGATAGATGCTAGCATGGTGGTGTAGCCCCAAGGATCTTATGATTCCTGTTGATGTAACCGTCTTACCATTGATCAGGTAAGATTAGGGCTTGTAGTAGTCATGTATCTTAGGTGATGATGATGAAAAACCTTGTATTAATAACAATGATTCAACGTTTGAATATTCCGCCTTTGTTATTAATTCATCCTAGATCATGTTCTAAACAAATAGGAGCTTAAACGATCAAAGAACCTATCACGTGTTTTTGTTTTCCACAATCGGTATCAGAGCCTCGTGGTTCAAGATCTAGGATCTTACAAGGTGTTATTATGGTCGAGTTTATAATGAAAAACTTGTCGTGATTCTGCTTTGATGTTTGGAGTTAAGAATGCTAATTTGTGACCGTTTAGCGACAGTTTTATGATGCGATACAAGTGTCATCTGGATACTTAAAAAAATGGTATCCTTAGCAGTTTGATGTTCATTTAAGGTAAAGGTTTTGCTATTCCTCGTGATGGTTTTTTCAAGTACAAGTTAGTATTGGTCGTTAACAACCTAGTACTGCTTGCATTCATTAGTACTGCTAGTTTTGAGTATTACTACTGCCAGGGTAAATGGAGTGAGTTAATACTGTTAGCGATGAAAAGAAACAGTAGATGGGCACGTATCTATGATAGCAGGTTTTTTAAGCTTAAGGTTTCAAGGTTGTGTTTCTAGTTCGTGTTTCTAAAAGAGAGATGTGTTTCTGTTGAGAAGAT
Organism: Tanacetum coccineum; assembly: GCA_026074375.1. Lineage (NCBI taxonomy): Eukaryota > Viridiplantae > Streptophyta > Magnoliopsida > Asterales > Asteraceae > Tanacetum > Tanacetum coccineum. The sequence goes on along the minus strand of BQNB010077663.1, from coordinate 14,538 downwards.
TTTGGAAAGCAACATGATATGGAATATGGATGTGTGGTTTTTGGCAGGATACAGGTTTGGTTTGCAGATTTTTAAGGATTGACTCACATAATAACCTCATGTATATTTGGTAGCTAATTCGTAATTGATATATTTTTGGGAGCTGTTATGATAAGCAAGTCCTAATCTTTAGGATTTATATTTGGTTCCCATAAATACTTAAAGCTGCTGATATTGATAAGGTATTAATACTATTCGTGATTATTAGTACTGCTCGTATGTTAATACTGCCAATGATCTTAGTGCTGCTCGCTGTCAAGGTATAAGTTAATGTTGTCACGTTTGAAGAACAGTAGTAAGTTAGAAGTTTCTACTGTTAGTTTATGATATTTGTGTGTTAGTACTGTTGCCTTTCAATATTAGTACTGCTTTTGAAATGTTAAAGCTGTTCGTTAATGATTGCGCTTTATTGCTATTGAGCCATGGGATTTTAATGGTGTTGTTCGTATAAAGGTACTACTTGTTCGTGGGCTCAAAGTTACAGTTTGAACAAGGTAAGATACTTTAAGATAATTACAACTGCTAGCCTTAAGATTACTACTACTCTTGGAATCAAAGGCAGTGAGTGTACTTAGTACTGTTTATTTGAACTTAGTAGTGTTAGAAGGAAATTATTTGTACTGCTATTATTGTCTGATGTGGGACAACAGTCGCGTTTAGATCTCGGATAGACTTGTTTGTTACAATAGTTTATTATTATTGGATTTATGGCTATTATTTTGGGATTATTTGAAGATGTGATTACGAAGACAATTGATTATCACTTATTTGATGTTGTAGTTGAGTTTCACATATGCGTGTTCTTATCATATCTTAAAGTCGTGTTTATAGCAGTACATTGACTTTATAGATAACTTGTTTGTGCTTACAATGGTGTGACGAAGACTTGTCAAAATCTAGCAAAAGTGTGTGATTTCCTTATGGTGCTTAATGCTCACATTGGCTATCACTTTGGTTAAGTGTCTCATAGAAGATGAGGATAAATTGTCAAGAGATTGCGGTTTCCCTGTACATCGATTTGGGTATACGTTCGAAGTCACGTGGATAGTGAAAGATACAAGACACAAGTTTGGGTTGTTCTACTTCAGCATCAAGTTCGTTATACTTAGTTTTCTTCATCAGTAAACTACCGCTAGCCTTTGTTACTATGCTAGTGTAAGTTTCTACTGCTCAAGTTTATTTTTCTTAAGGTGCGTAATGGAGGGCAATTTGGGTCATTAGAATACTTGGATTAGAAGTGTAATATTGGTTCGTAGTTGTGAAGATCAAAGTTGCATACTTTAGTCTCCTATTTGATATTCGACAAACTCGGGAAGAGATTGATGATTTGCGATTGTAGATTCCTGGTTGCTTTAGGGGAAGTTTTCATTCGTATATAAAACTTCAGGGGAGTTCGTGCTTATTTGGTTTGTCATTATCAACTATAGGGAAGATTGTTGGGAATTTTTTTATATTTGAGTTGATAAAGACAAACATGAATAAAACATCGTGGAAACAAGAAGGACCAAAGGCGTCAATTATGGGATTCTACAAGATGTAGGAGAAAATGAAGATTTGGTCACAAAGAGATAATGATGAAAAGATATCAAGATAAACATTAGATGATTTACTTATTTAATATCTTTGATTAGTTTCCATGTAAACCGTAACCTTCTTATACTATAAAAGGAGGTCCAGGCATATAGTTTTAGCATGCCAAAAAGTGTGTGTGCACCAAATGTGTAAAACGTGTTATGTGTGTGGGTTTACACGTCCCACAGGAAGAGATAGATGCTAGCATGGTGGTGTAGCCCCAAGGATCTTATGATTCTTGTTGATGTAACCGTCTTAACATTGATCGGGTAAGATTGGGGCTTGTAATAGTCATGTATCTTAGGTGATGATGATGAAAAACCTTGTATTAATAACAATGATTCAATGTTTGAATATTCTGCCTTTGTTATTTCAGATTAAGTGGGAAGTTTTCATTCATTTATTAACTTCAGGGGTAAGTTCCGTGCTTATTTTGTTTTGTCATTTTAACTAGGGGCGAAGATTGTTGGGAATTTATTTGAGTGATAGACAAATCACGAATGAAAACAAGATGGAAACAAAAGGACCAAAGTGTCATTGTAGGATTCTACAAGATGTAGTAAGAAAATATAAGATTTGTTAAAAAGTGAATATAGATGTAGAGATAAAGATTTGGTCAAACTTATTAATATCTTTTAAAATAGTTTTCCATGTAAAAGCCTTGACCAAGATTTGGTCAAAAGAGATAAGATATATGAAGATAAAGATTGGTCAAAATCTCATTAATATCTTTTAAATAGTTTCCAATGTAAAGCTTTACTCTTATCTATAAAAGGTTAGAGGTCTAGCATATTGTTTTTAGTATTCCAGAATAAAGTGTGTGTTCTCAATATGGAGAGTCGACCTAAAAACAAGTGTGTGTACCTCGTTTAGTTAGTAGCATAGTTAGATTAGTTAGTATAGTAGATGTGTTATAAAAATATCTATGTATTAGTTAGTTTAGCTCCTCAAGGATCATTTGTTCTTGGGGATATAATAATAAAGAAAAAACCTTGAAGTAACTCTGATTTCTATTTTATTATTCCGCTGTGCAAGTTTATTAATCATTGTTACTATATCCTAGACGAGTCTTAATAATGATCTAAGGGGTCATAAGGATCTCCACAATTGGTATCAGAGCCTTGTGGCTCTCCATATCTTGGATTGTTCAAGGTTTTTGTTGGTATCCACTTTATGAAGAAAAGATGCGTCGAAGTTTTTGTTCGGATGGTTTTTGGTTTATAATGTTCTAAAAGTTCAAAGGCTTGTATTTTGGTTTATTTTTTCGAATTGGTTTTACGAAGATGGTTGTTTATGACCTATTTAAAGTTTAAAGTGGCAATAATTTGGGTTTGTGTTTTATTCATACATTTTAGGAGGAAGTACTTGTCGTGTTATAATGTTGTGACGAAGACTTGACGAATCTAGCAAAGGTGTGTGATTTTTCTTATGGTGCTCAATGCTCACATTTGCTATCACTTTAGATATGTGTCCCATAGATGGGGATTTTTTCAAGAGATTGTGATCTACTTATATTTTGGTCTTGGTATGAGTTCGTCGTCGCGTGGATAAACAAGATATATAAGACAAAAGGTTAGGTTGTTCTATTGGCTTAATCAAGTCGTTATATTATATTTTCCAGCATCAGTAATTATTACATGAATCTACAGATTGAAGATTCAAGAAATGTAAACATTGGGTTTTCAGGGGATGCTTAATGTTTAAATGTTTTAACCTTTACATGCTACATCGAGGTGCGAAGGTTTTTTTACTACTACAGCATTATTACTACTGCCAGTGTGAGTGTCTCAAGTTCATTTTTCTTATTGTGCTTAATGGTGGGTAATTTGAGGAGATAGAAGGCTTGGATTAGAAGTGTAATATTGGTTTGTGGTTGTGAAGATTGAAGTTGCATACTTTAGTCCCCGATTTGATGATGACAAAAAGGGGAAGAAGATTTGATGATTTGCAACTTGTAGATCCTTGGTAGCTTAAGGGGAAGTTTTCATTCATATATTAACTTCAGGGGAAGTTCGTGCTTATTTTGTTTTGTTTTTTATCACTAGGGGAAGATTGTTGGGAATTATATTTGAGTTGATAAGACAAAACACGAATGAAACAAGATGGAAACAAAAGGACCAAAGTCGTCATTGTAGGATTCTACAAGATGTAGAAGAAAATAAAGATTTGGTCAAAAAGAGATAAAGATGAAGAGATAAAGATTTGGTCAAACTCATTAATATCTTTTAAATAGTTTCCATGTAAAGCCTTGACCAAGATTTGGTCAAAAAGAGATAAAGATAAAGAGATAAAGATTTGGTCAAACTCATTAATATCTTTTAAATAGTTTCCATGTAAAGCCTTTACTCCTTATGCTATAAAAGGAGGTCTAGGCATATTGTTTTAGTATCCAGAAAAGTGTGTGTTCTCAATGAGAGTCGACTAAAACAAAACGTGTGTGTACCTCGTTTAGTTAGTTAGCATAGTTAGATAGTTAGTAGATGTGTTATAAACATCTATGTATTAGTTAGTTTAGCCTCAAGGATCATTTGATCTTGGGGATATAATGAATAAAGAAAACCTTGAAGTAACTCTGATTTCTATTTTATTATTCCGCTGTGCAAGTTTATTAATCATTGTTACTATATCCTAGACGAGTCTTAATAATGATCTAAGGGGTCATAAGGATCTCCACAATTGGTATCAGAGCCTCGTGGCTCTCCATATCTAGGATTGTTCAAGGTTTTTGTTGGTATCCACTTTATGAAGAAAAGATGCGTCGAAGTTTTTGTTCTGGAAGGTTTTTGGTTTAAATGTTCCTAAAAGTTTCAAAGGCTTGTATTTTGGATTATTTGTTCGAATTGGTTACGAAGAAGGTTGTTTATGACCTATTTAAAGTTGAAGTGGAATTATTTGGGTTTGTGTTTTATCATACCTTTTAGGAGGAAGTAACTTGTTCGTGCTTATAATGTTGTGACGAAGACTTGACGAATCTAGCAAAGGTGTGTGATTTTTCTTATGGTGCTTAATGCTCACATTTGCTATCACTTTAGATATGTGTCCCATAGATGGGGATTTTTTTAAGAGATTGTGATCTACTTATATTTTGGTCTTGGTATGAGTTCGTCGTCGCGTGGATAAAACTTGATATAAGACACAAGTTTAGGTTGTTCTACTTGAGCATCAAGTTCGTTATACTTAATTTTCTTCATCAGTATTATTACTAGTGTCTACGAATTGGAAGATTCAAGAATGGTTAAAACATATGGTTTCTGGGGAAGGCTTATGTAATGTTTAAACATTTTCGATGCTACATCGAGGTGAAGGTTTTTGCTACTACTAGTCATTATTACTACTGCCAGTGTGAGTGTCATCAAGTTCATTTTTCTTATTGTGCTTAATGGTGGGTAATTTGAGGAGATAGAAGGCTTGGATTAGATGTGTAATATTGTTTGTGGTTTGTGAGATTGAAGTTGCATTCTTTAGTCACCGATCTGATGATGACAAAAAGGGGAAGAAGATTTGATGATTTGCAACTTGTAGATCCTTGGTAGCTTAAGGGGAAGTTTTCATTCATATATTAACTTCAGGGGAAGTTCGTGCTTATTTTGTTTTGTCATTGTCAACTAGAGGAAGATTGTTGGGAATTATATTTGAGTTGATAAGACAAAACACGAATGAAACAAGATGGAAACAAAAGGACAAAGTCGTCATTGTAGATTCGACAAGATGTAGAAGAAAATAAGATTTGGTCAAAAAGAGATAAAGATGAAGAGATAAAGATTTGGTCAAATCATTAATTCTTTAAATGTTTCCATTTAAAGCCTTGACCAGATTTGGTCAAAAGGAGATAAAGATAAAGAGAATAAAGGATTTGGTCAAACTCATTAAATATCTTTTAAAAGAGTTCCCATGTTAAGCCTTGATCTTAGCTATAAAAGGAGGTCTAGGCATATTGTTTTAGTATCCAAAGAAGTGTGTGTTCTCAATGAGAGTCGACTAAAACAAAACGTGTGTGTGTACCTCGTTTAGTTAGTTAGCATAGTTAGATAGTTAGTAGATGTGTTATAAACATCTATGTATTAGTTAGTTTAGCCTCAAGGATCATTTGATCTTGGGGATATAATGAATAAAGAAAACCTTGAAGTAACTCTGATTTCTGTTTTATTATTCCGCTGTGCAAGTTTATTAATCATTGTTACTATATCCTAGATGAGTCTTAATAACGATCTAAGGGGTCATAAAGATCTCCACAGCCATGTCCAGCTTCCTTATAGTATTCTTCAGGAATCTTCTTGCCCTCATAGTCAGCATAGAAATGTTCCACCTCAAATCTATCTCTTCTAGATCATCAAGATTGATTTGTTGTAGATCTTCATTATCTAGCTGTGGAATACTTGGTTGGCTAGCAAAGAAGGAATAAATCACAGCATCACTCAAATTTTCTACAGTTGTTGAGCTATCAACAACTAACTTTACTCTAGCAGTACTAGTAGTTCTAAGTTACACTAGCAGTACTAAGTTTATACTGGCAGTACTAACTACTTAGCATATTTTTCACAATCTTTTTGCTAGCAGTAGTAACACAAACCTTTCTTCTTGAGCAACACTAACTTTGATAAAAGCAGCAGTAATTCCAAACAGTCTTATGAAGCTTTTAATCCCAACAGTCTTTGGCAACTTTGTGATGAATAACGAGAGCATATATATCTGGTGGAAGACCTTAAAGAACAATGTTGGTAGCCTTGAGATCACAATCAGCTTGAAGCTTTTCTTTGTCGGATAATTCTTCATAAGTCTTGGGTCTATATAACACCCCGTATTTTAGGGTCATTGACGTCGTCAATAAATCCACAGTGTATCTCTTGTATTATACGCGTTTGCTTTAAATCATAAACGTTAGGTTAAATCGCGTACGCCAAAAATTAGTGTTCAATGTAAACGGGCATCAATCGATTAAACGTTTACATCAATCAAGTATTAAATAATTATTTTGAGAATAATTATGGTCATTGTTCATTTATTTTTTATCGGTTACGTAAATTATATTCGTTTCGCGATAAAGTGCGTTTAGGCATAACCAGAAGCACGTTAATTAATCTACGCTTCAACAAATACCCACGATTGTACCCAATACCTAAAGTTTTATTAAATTACCTAAGTTAATATTACTTTACATATTGTACACAAGAAAAATCAAACAATATACAAATGCTTGCAAGTAAACATCTTTATTATAAAAGCTACAAGTTGTAACTTGCTTATATTTTCACTAGATGTTGTATTAGTTATCAAAATGCTTCTAGAAGCCTTTTGCTTCTCAAAAACCTACGACAACAACACTTGGAGACCAAGGAGCACTCATTTTTCATACAACATAGTCTTGTACATCTTTTGCTCATTAAAAACCTAGCTAGTGTTGTCTCTTTGACCAAAGACCAAGAAACAAGATCCATAAAACCCTCAAGGTATTCTTGACTAGCTAATGCACACTTTTTGACCAAGGACTACCATATATACATGTATACTAGTGTAAGAAACTCATAGATATCAAAACACTTAATGCACAAAAACAACCCACTTAAATTGTATGGATTTAGGAACTATAAGGAATTCGGTGGTACCCATCTTTGATACCCAAGATAATTTTGCCTTTAGCTTTGTTTTCGTGTTAGGTTGGATGAGTCTATGTGTAATTCCGTCGTTACGAATGTTGTACATTGGTCTTTTGTCGCCTTTTTCTGGAACATTGGCATAAAGTTATATGAGTGGGCCGATAATTTAGTAGCTCCAGAACTTGTGCTTGATCATCATTTACCTGACCGTAGTGAGGTTAATTTATAGACAAAGTCGTATGATAAGAGGTGAAATAAATCCCTATGTAATCATGTATCTACAACACTCGCTTTTAGTGTTGAGATCCCCAATGTATCCATAGCAAGGAAAAAATTGGCTCGATAAAGAAGAAGTTTTGTGCCAGCCTTAGTTATCGCAGTATCTGGAATGAAAAGAAATATTCAAAGAAAAAAAAAGAAAAAAAAAGAAAAGAACAAAATAATAAAAGTTCAAAGTATTAGGCAAAGTTCTGGCACATGGAATTAAGTATCTGCTATTCACCCTCATCATTATCACGTTTTGCCTCTTTGAGATTTTTGTCTAGGTGCTCACGCAGCAACGGGCATGTTTATGTGTCTAGTACAAGCATAATGTAGGAACCTAGATTATGTTTGTGCAATTGAGTGAGGACTTTGAGATATTTGTAATCCTAAAAAGAATGACATTTGCCCCATCATCGACATCTTGAACTTATTGGTCATCTGATTAGCAAACTCATCACACATGGCATTATTAGGGGATGCAAATATTATATCGTCAACATAAATTTGTACCAGTAATAAGTCATTTCCAGCATGCCGTGTGAAGAGTGTTGGATCAACTGCACCTTTGGAGAATTGTTAAGAGATAAGGAAGCTTGATAACGCCTAAATTATACATGTTTTCAGCGGTGTTATTTGCATTTATTTTATCATTTCTTGTGAATTTTTGGTACTTAATCATGTAAATTTGCTATTATATTTTCTAGGTACATGTCGCGGATGAATACACGAAAATTTGAAGCTTAAACGAAGAAATAAGTGAAGTTAATGATCTCCCGACACCCGTTCACTGTTTTGGCCATAACTCGGTCATACGAAATCTGTTTTAGTTGATTCAAGCAGCCACGGAAAGAGAATTAAATTATTTACAATATGGGAAAATGTTCAAGAGCTGAGATATTACCAAAACAGCCAGTTTTACAAATGAGTACATCACACTTTATGAGATACATTTAATTTACGAATCTGGTCCAAAATCCATCCACATACATCTCCAACTTGGTCCCCAAGTTATCTCTAGCCTATAAATACCCTCCCTATGATGGTGTGGACGAAATATCTCTTATCATATCATTACACATACAATTTACAAGAGAAAGATCCAAGAAACCAAAGAAGTACGCCACACTTATCACAAGTGTGCCGCACTTTCCACCATCACCAAGTACGCCGCACAATAATTCTTGTGCGCCGCATTTTCGTTCAAACTTCCCAAAGAAGTCGTTAAGTCCTAATAAATGCTGAGTGCATTAACTCCTTAAGTGCGCCGCACAATATTTCTTGTGTGCCGCACTTCTACCTAATTTCTGCCTATAAAAGGAGGCATTGGCTCCCTCATTTTACACATACATCCACAACATTTCTCTCATCAATCCTCACCATATAATCAAGAATCTACAAGTGTGGTGACAGCACCTTAAAGGTTCGGGTTGATTGTAATAGATATCTTGGGTTATTGATAATAGTTTTTGATCGGGAAAACTTTTAATCGCCTTCTTTGATCTTGTAAACGTTGGTATAATTTCTAAAACTCTTTTAATATGAAGTTTTTTGGAATTTATATGATTTTTATGATCTTCATCTCTTTAATTATGGAGTAGTATTTTTATGTTTGTTTGGGCAATATGTGATCTTTGATATGGAGCGTTTGGATATGTGTTTATTGAAAGGGTTAAACATGATTTTCTAAGTGTAAAGGCCGAAAGGATACTTATAAACTTATGTTTTATCATTCCACTTATTATATTGGTTATAATAACTTATATAGGCCGAAAGGGTTCTTTTATACATGTGTTCTATCATTCCATCTAATATATTGATTATAATACCTTATAAAGGCCAAAAGGATTTGTTGTTATTAATCGATATAATCACTAGTTATATTTAAAGGCCGAAAGAATTTATAACTTGTGATAATTCTATTTTCTAAACTTATAAACACTATTCCAAACACATCATTATCTAAGCGATCATTGCCTAAACAAACATACTTTAATCATTTGCTTAAATCATCCTTTAATCCGATATATGCTCGTCTTGGTTAATTTGATCCGTGACAATCTTATTAACCTTAGCACCTTAATTACGAAATGTGAAAACTTCAATTCCTGGGGAACGACCTGGACTTACCTAAAGCTATACTATACATGAACGGGTATACATCCCGAGTGTTGTGTTTTAGTAAAAATTGGTATTTCTAGTATTATAAATTTAAAACTTAGAAAACACACATCAAAGTTTTTGGCGCTGTTGCCGGGGAATTGTTTAAGTTGTTATCAGTTTGTTGCTTGTTTTAGGTGCTATTTTGTTTCAAAAAAAAAATATTTCAAACTCCCCGTACCGTTTTCTGGCAAACGGAAACCAAAAATCATTTTTCTTCAGGAAGTACGCCGCACATCTGAAAACCCAGGAAGTACGCCGTACTTTACCCAAGTACGCCGCACTTTCTGCAAATTTTCACAAATAGAATTTTATTTCCAAAAACCAAAACCAAAACCCCCAATCTGCTAGTCTTAGGTTCTATAATCATTTGGAATTGTATTTTATCTGATTATATGCCTTGTGTATTTGTAATTATCTAGTTTATTATAATATTAAAAAAACATAAATTTCTAGAAAAGCCGGCGCACTTTTCCTAAAGTAAGCCGCACTCTACCTATCAAAAAAAAAACTTTTATTTATTTATCCTTATTTGCTATATATAATTAAATTAAAATATATCTATATATATATAAATCTATAAAAAAATATATGAAAATAATTTATTTTATTTTGAATATTATCCTATTAGCCTTAATTATATATATAAAAATGTCTTTTTGTAAAATGCTTAACGTATGTATAAATCTCCTATCTTTCGGAAAACAACTAGTAAGTCTAATATATAAATTAAATAAAAATTTAATAAAAAGGTCTTGTAAATCTAAAATTATCCAAAAAGAATCCATTCATATTGAATCATTCAAATCTTCAACCCAACATCCTATCGTTAATGACTTTGTCATTATAAATATACATGAAGAGGATGTCGAGCCCAAACAGATAATTCTCGATCCTGATGATCATCCTATGTGGGAAAGTGCTAAGACTGTAGCACCGACTCCTAATTCTGCCATTATTCAACTCGATGTTGATGACAATTTTGTTATCAATAGTACTCACTTAAATATGATTCGGGAAAATAAATTCGATGGTTACCTGCGGGCCGATCCGCATGACTATATCCGTGAATTTCTCATAATCTGCAACATGTTCAGATATGATAAAACGCAGTGTGAAGCTGTTATGCTTTTGATATTTCCTTTTTCATTGTGCGATAAAGCTAAAACCTGGTTTAACGAACTTAATGAAGAATCTATAACATCTTGGGAACAAATGAGAAAATCTTTTATAAAAAATTTCTTTATACCTTCATTGTTTAACCGTCTTTTACTTGAAATCAGGAGTATCTCTCAACTCGTATGTGAAAGTCTAACCGACGCTTGGTTACGACAGAAGAACATGCTTCGAAAATGTCATGGACACGGTCTGACCAAAGGAGATATTATTCAAATATTCTATCACGGTTTAAATGAACCCACTTAAGGAATCCTAGACGTAACAGCCAGAGGAATCTTCCTCTACAAAACTCCAAATCAAGCTTTTCAATTTCACGAGACAAAGTCCTTTTCAACCTTGATTGGTCCACTAAATCTCAAAACGAACATCATCGAAAATTTGTTTCCTTCGTCGATAAAAGTGATAGTAATACTGATAATTCTCGATTTATGAAAAAATTAAAGGCTATGGATTCTCAAATTATAAGCATAAATGAAGAATTGCAAGATATACATAACAAATACAATAAGCTTAGAAAGGGAAACGCCTCCAAGAACCACATGAACGATGACATATCGATGTGTGAACGTCATGAAGCAAACTACATCTGATTTAAAGATTATCAAAACCAAGATTCTCATAATTCGTTCTCTCGCTAATCCCATCATGATCGTAATGATTCCGAGAAATTGCTCACAAAATCAAATAATGATGTAAGAAATGACCTCGAAGATTTCAAAAGATGTACCTGTAGCAAGAAAACTGTTCATTGGAAACTTTTTACCAGAGACGATGATAAAACCACTGGTGTTTTACCTAACAAAGTGTCTAAACCTATCAACCAAGAACCTCAATCTAAATAGATTTTGAAAAATCAATGACTAAATTCTCGGATAGTAAAAAAGTTACAAGTACGTTATTCAAAAACAATGTTAACGATATGATTTTAAAGATGAAGCAAAATGAAAGGAATTTCTAAACTATCTTTAAAAACATGGAAAGAAAAATGGATGAGTGGTCAAAGTCTCAAAATGTCTCTTCAAAACAAACCAATAGGACTGACCCTACTCCTCCTCCTCAAGCTCACACCGAGCATGTGAATTCCGTATTCACCAGGAGCGAAAAGTCCGATGATCATCCAAAAATTATAAAAGATCTACCACCTTCTATTATCGTTAACAATAAAATCAAAAAAGACCGCGCTATTAAAACATCAAAAGGAAACTATCACGTGGTCAAAACAAAAGAATATCCATTCCGTAAGTATATACCAAAAATACCATACCCTCAAGCTTTAAAAGTGGATCATTCCCACTTGAACCGTATTATTAAAGAATCGTAAGTCAAGGTAATAGTAATAATAATAATAGTAGTAATAGTAAATAATGATAAACATAAAAAAACCTAAAACTAAAATATATATACATAACAATTTTTTTTGAAGTTTGATAAGTTGGATGTGCATGGGCCCGTGTATTTCTTACTCGATTTCTGCATCCAAACAAAAATTTATTGAACTTTGTGGGTGTGTTCGCAGGAAACCCTCACGAGACTATAACTCTTCCACTCGGGACACCAAGAGGGTTAAAGGCTTGTTGCATGCGCTAAATGCAATTGTGGTGCCTACGAAAGTGCGCTTTTGTATTTAATGTTTTTCTTGTAGTTGTGTTCATTATGCAGATTAAATAAAACAGGTGGAGCTTGGATTAGTGGTTGGCATTTTACACTTGGAAACTTATATAGTTGGAGTATTATATTACATGTGGTAGAATACACATGCTTGGCGTTTCGTTTCGCGCCATATCCTTCATAATTCAACCAAGCACTTATGAGCCCCAGGAAGTTTCAATTATACGCATAATGCTCTACTTAAGTGTGGAGGAGCTCTCGCTCCTCATTAAAAAAAGAACGTAATGGAATCACTCAAGGATAGCTCTAACACAGCTATATCTCTCTATGCCTCGGGAAGTACCGTTTTCCTTTAATTTTCCCTATTTTCTATATTTATCAGTACTCACATTGAGGGCAATGTTCAACTTAAGTGTGGAGGAGTAGCAAATAGGAAAAATTAATCATGTCCCTCCATGTTTACCCTGCTATCTGGCCACATCTTTTTCAACTGACATTTTTTAAAAATTTTAAAAATTTATATATTGCTTTTCTAATTTTTTTATGAATACTCTTAGTAAGACAAATCCAACTGGATTGGCATTTTAAATAGCACAAAATTAACCCACTTAAATTGTAAGGTTCACCTCTAGATCTTAAGGAATTTAGGTATCCATCTTTGATACCTAAGATAATTGATGCCTTTAGCCTGTTCAAGTTAAGGAGTGAGCAATCATATGTATCTATTCCATCGTTATGGATGTGTATATGTGGTTTTGTTACCTTTTCTGGAGCATTGGTATTGGTTAAAAATTATATGAGTGGGCCGGTAATTTAGTAGCACCAGAACTTGTGCTTGATCATCATTTTACTAGACCGCAGTGAGGTTAATTTATAGACAAAGTCGTATGATAAGAGGTGTAATAAATCCCTATGCAATCATGTATCTGCATCACTCACTTTTAGTGTTGAGATCCACAAAGTATACAGAGCAAGAAAAATGTGCTCGATGAAGAAGAAGTTTTGTGTCAGCCTTAGTTATCGTAGCATCTGAAAAAAAGAAAAAAAAGAAAAAAGAAAAAAAAAGAGAAAAGAAAAAAATAATAAAGTTCGAAGTATAAGGCAAAGTTCTGGCATAAGGAATCAAGTATCTGCTACTCACCCTCATCAATATCATGTTTTGCCTCTTTGAGATTTCTGTCTTGGTGCTCACGCCGCAACGGGCATGCTTATGTGTCTAGTACAAGCATATGGTAGCGACCTAGATTATGTATATGCATTTGAGTGACTTCATAAATATAAAACCCTATCTGAGTGACTTGTGTGAATTCAAAAACAAACACTTTCCCTATGTGAGGTGCTTTGTTATATGTCTATGCCTGAAAAGTTATAAAACTGATAAACACTTGTTAAATCTAAATTTTCTCCATGTCACGATAAATGATCTTGTTTTCTCGCTTTTATTGCTGGAGAGATTTGATAACGCCTAAATTATACATGTTTTTGGCGGCGTTATTTGCATTTATTTGATCATTTCTCATGCACTTTTGGTACTTAATCAAGTATATTTGCTATTATATATTCTAGGTACGTGTCGTGGAAGAATACGGAAGATTACACGAAGAATTGAAGCTTAAATAAAGAAAAAACTCAAGTTAAAGATCTCCCGACACCTGTTCACTGTTTTGGCCATAACTCGGTCATACGAACTCTGTTTTAGTTGATTCAAGCGGCCACAAAAAGAGAATTCAAATTATCTACAACCATGAAAAAGGCCAACTGCTGAATATGCAGAAAGTGCGGCGGTTTTGGCCAAAGTGCGGTGCACTTTTCAGTCGGTGGAAGAATTAAAGGCAATTAAATGCTAAATGCATTAACTCACTATGTGCGGCACACAAATAAGTTTGTGTGACGCACTTTGGCCCATTTTTAGCCTATAAATACAGCCCCTAATCACCTCATTCCATACATCCTCACACACAATTCCCCACTTCGTTTCTAACACTTATAATATGTGTTTTTGGTGATCTTGGCTTGCCAAACCAAGGAACCAAACACCCCTTTTAACCGCCATCACCACCATTGACTACCACCACTCTCCACCATCAATATCCCTAGGTTTTAATCCATTAAGGAAGTGTTAGTG
>BQNB010077662.1:0-30777 GCA_026074375.1 Tanacetum coccineum | reverse complement strand
CATTGATCTCGCGAATCTTGATCCTTGTGTTTATTTATATTTATATATATATATTTAAAGGATTAGTTTTTGTTGATCAGCCATAATGACAGAATAGACATGCATGGTCGAACAAGTCCTCATTCGCGTAAAACCAGCGACTAATCATCAGGTGAGAGGGAAATAAATTATTGTTAAATAAAAATCAAGAAACAAATAGATTAAGACTTAAGATATAAGTTGCTAGACACTTTTTTCCTGACCGTTACCAGGATTAAAACACAACTATTTACAACGACTTGATCATTAATCAAAAACAACAACCTAAGTTAGCGTTCCCGTAACGGTCAACTTCCCAATCATCCCAAAACTTTACATACTCTACAAGGCAAGTGGCGATATCTTCCACTTTGTACAATACTTTACATCGTTGATTCTTGTTGCGTATCAACGAATAATCGATCCTTCGTGTAATTCTTTCGGTTCTTGCTTTGTGAAACCATTATCTTAAAACTTTCTTTCTCTTTTTTTGTCGCAATTTTTCTATTTTTTTAACAACTATGCTTCAAATCTCAGTGTAGTTTCACCATCTTCACGATCATAATAATTCTAGATAATTCCTTCGATAGTTCCTTTGTTCTTCGGATTCACCATTAATTGTGACGGTAGTAAAATCACATGAGTTTTGACTACTAATATACATTCCCATTTGCAATGTGCAAATTTCTAACCGCACCAAAGATAGAAAACGACACAAAACTCAGGAAATACAAACTTTACAATTTAAGCAACTAGCAAATTAAGCTTAATCTAACAGGGTAGGTTAAGGTGTAAGGCTACAACGAAACAAATAGTTGGTGTAATTCCTAAAGGATTGGCTCTACGGGTTTTTCTAATGGATCTTCACTCTAAAGATGAGAGTGGAAAAGGGTTTAAACGGGAGGTTAACTAACCAGTGTAGTTAGTTAATAAACAACATGTAAAAGCGATTTGGGTTTAATCCTAAAATTTACCAATTTAAACATGTTACTCCATCTAAATCCATAGTACTCATTATTGTGGTTTCGAGTGATATACCAAGCCATGTTCTAAAGTCTAAAACATCACCGGCACACTCATATTTTGTGGAATTTGGGTAAACATTTGGAAATGGAAAGGCTAAATCCTCACAATATCTAATAAGGGTTTTTGTGTGCGGGTTATGTATCAAGTAATTTCACAAAAGTATGCTTGAATTTTTTTTAAATTTGAGCATAATTTAAGCATTTTAGTGTGAAAAATAGGACAAGTGAACATTCTAATTCCATCCCCCACTTGAATTATACAACGTCCTCATTGTATATATAAAACATTAAATACAGGAATTTAAAAAGAATTAAAATGAGAAACTCCCCTGATATTTGCTCGGTAGATTCTCCAAGTTGCGTTTATGAGCAAAATTGTGTGCTGGTAAAGTGTCTGAATCCTAGCACGAACAGCACACACATAGAATTCCAGAAAATATGTATTCCACCAACTTCGTCGATATTTCTTTTCATGAGGTCTTGTATTGAATATAAGAAAAACATGTGCTTTCCTATCTTGGTACCTACGGTTAATTTTAAACTAAACTAAATAAAATACGGGTCACTTTTGTGGATACGGCATATCAGGTTAGTGAATACGCCGTATTCCAGAATTGACATTAATGTTTTTAAAGTGCAATAAAAATAAGGACTGATAACGTCCAGACAATCAATACGCCGTCGGGTATGGAGCGGATACGCCGTATTGTTGTCTGGGAAGACAGAGTCGATAAAATTAAATAACAATCCAAGTTGTCTCCCGGGAAGCACTTTTGTTTACAATGAAGTCTTTAAGTTAAACTTTTCTTCAGCTTCTCTTCACTCCATCTCATGCACGCTAATGTGCCCGCGTGTGAGCCATTCTTCCGTCATCGCATTTCAAATGTAATCGGGTCCTAGATTCAAAACTCCTTTGCAGAACCCTTTAAGCTTTTAGTATGCATGCGAGATTCCATTCTTCTCATCTTTCTCGCTTACCTTCAGTAATGGTGGGATTTTGTTGCATTGCTCATTAGTGTAGTGTTTAAACCTCGGATGTGATCGCACCATTTGGTAAGTTACTTCATCATCACTTTTGTAAAGGGTAATTATCCCTTCGAATCATTTTGTTTTAATTCCAACTTCTCTTAAGAATGATTCGCCAAAAATAACATCGCCCATTCCGTCATCACAATAAGCATCCATATCCTCTAATACTGCAAAGTAAGACACAACAGAAAAGGTTCCAACAAAAATAGGCACATTTATTAAGGCTCCTACAACATTATCCCCTTTATACACCATCTTATCTTTCATTATTGAATTATGAAACTTTTTTGACATTATATTGACGTACAATAACAGGAAGAAGTTGACGTGAGTAAATTCAAATCCTATCATGCATGAAAACTTTAAGTTGTGAGCACAATCTATATGGATCTTTTTATCAGAGTCACAATAACTAGGGTAATTATCAATTTCAGTATCAAGTTCATCATCCCTAGTTCTAAATTCCTCAATTACCTCACCTTCCTCAATGGTCGTGATGACATCAAATAACGTCTATTTTATAGCATCATTTATCCTATGTTATTAACCCATTTTGTATAGTTATTGTAAATAATTGTTACTTAATCGTTTATATTTAAGAATTACAGTAATTATAGAGTAATTGGTGAAAGATAGCAAAAGGCGTGTATTCTGGAGCTTAAATAAAGATATTTTGAAGATTACTATTCTGAAGACTAATACGCCGTATCCATCAAAGATGATACGGCGTATCCGTGCCTACACTCACTAAAGACCACAAAAGGATAAAGACCAATAAGCCGTATCCAGAGAGACTCAATATGCCATATTCAAGATATAGTATTTAAATATTCGGGAAGATATCAAGCGTGGTCCCTACTCCAAGAAATCCCCAATATGCCATATCTAACACTTGGATACGCCGTATCGACTCACATTACAACACACAAACTACCCTAAATAAAATTAACAATAACCAATTACTAACAATTACCCACCTCCTCTCTCGATCATATCATACACATCATCATAAACCCTTACCACAAATTTACAACTCAAACCCCACACCTACATCCATAAATTACAAATAAACAACCTAAAAAATCAAACACCAATCATATTAACATAAACACCAATCACAAAGAAATAGAAAAAAGTCAAAACATTAATACAGACTATCCAGAGATATATATATTTATCAACTAAGACAGAGACTAATCAACAATAAGATAGAGATCAGAGACAACTAACTCCTACAATAAGATATAATATCATACAATAAATATAGACAAACCTAGATTGAGATATAGAGATATCTACAACAGAGTCAACAACTAACATATATTGTAAACCCATTAAACAATCACTATAATCACTATTATCCACTCACCAACCCCCCCTTTAACATCAAAACTCACTAATACCCCCATATTAAAACTATACACCCACATCACAACTTCTCCCTATTTTTTCTTTGTTTTCTATATTTCTTAGATTAAATTGTGCATAACAAATAGAGATAGATACCTTTAAACCACCCTACCTACACCAATCAAACCAAACTCACTCAAACCACTCCACACACGGCATATAACTTATCAATACCAATATACTCACAACCACATCCTACTAACGTGTACTCGTATTCACACCTACCTGAACCTAAAGCAATGCCCCCTCCTCACCGAGAATGCACAACCGCTGATAACACTAAACCAACCAGCCCCCCACCTCCTAGATAGTAACCCTCAGATTAATAATTCGGTACAACAAACCAGCTTTCTAATCAGATTAATAATGGTTAATGCAGTTTTCTTATATAAGGTTCGACCGCTCTTTTATCTTTTGTTTATTATCTTGCGTGGGTAACAGTGCCTTGAATTGACTGTTTTCACTAACGAAACCGTGCCAGTCTCTCAGGCTAAAAAACCTCCTTTTCCCGTTTGAATTAGGATTTAGACTTACATAGGTTTAATATAGGTTTAGAATTAACATAGAATAGATAACCAAGATATTAATTAAATTGAGAGATTTAACCTCGCTTCAAGTGCTCGACACCCTACTTACCACGAAACTACTACCGATCGGGTACATTGCCCGTTAAAGTGTTATTTTTGGTTTAGTCGGAAAAATATAAAATTAAAACTTAAATCAATAAAATATATACCACACAACGACACATCAAGTTTTTTGGCGCTGCTGCCGGGGAGTAAAAATTAATCTTGATTTTTATTTGATATTTTAGTTTTTAACATTAAATTAGATCTAACCATTAGATTAGTGTATCTTCTTGTATATTCTATAAATCTTGTATATTTGTGTTTAATTGTTTGCGTATTTAATTATTTTTCTTAAAAACACTGTTCTGGTCGACAATTGAATACGACGTATTCACTTCTATTGAATACGGCGTATCGGTCATCTGATAAAGGTCTTTTCCATTCTCGAACTGATAGCCTAATTTTTTTTTATTTTATATTTTGCATTTCTCCGCTTGGTTCTAATAATAATTTCTAGATATTTTTCAGCTATGAATGACAAAGGCAGAGTTGAGAAAATTATAGGATATTAAGGTCGAAGATGTTTCGCTCACTTGCGATACACAACTTGAAGTTTTCAACAATGAAGTCAATCGATTAAGCAGAATGGATGATGATTTATTCACATATGAAGTTAAAGTTGCTAACATCCCATGTGACTCAAAAATGGATGATGATTCGGAGCATGAAGCTGATGATGACATGGGGTATGATCCGTCTGATGTTGCATTTATTGAATGGTTGGGATCGAAAATTTTCAACTACAAGACAATGGATCATTATACTATGAAAGCATTATGGATTTACTGGATCAGAGGAGATGATGAAGTTGAGCTCACTGATGAGGAATCTGATGATGAAGATGAAATTGCTGAAGTCTTTAGGATCGACACTAATATATTTGACTACGAGACACCTCTCTGTTCAGCATTTAATGAATTTACTACCTTCTCAAAGTAGATCCGAACTTACTTATGAAGGATATTATGGGGTTTAAGACCTATGAAGATTACAAAGACGACTGAATCTATGAATGGAACAAGGACGTACCCTGGGTCGATGAGAAGCTATGGACTAACACTGGAGTTTGGACCAAACCCGCATCAGTTAAACATACTTGCAAACCTTTCGACTATAAGACTGGATGTTTGGAATGGCCAACATGTAGTTGGAAGGATGATAGATACTGTAATGGAGGAAATTTACCCAGAACTTACATTATTGGAACCAACTCCATTATTAGGATTACGAGTGGTACGAAGCTATGGAACATAATAAACTTAAAGATGAGGCTTTAAGAAACAAAGCTATCATGGAAGGACTTATCAATGAAGATAACGATGAGTCACGTTACGAACAAAAGAGACAATGGAACATGTATACAAACTACGATGATGCTTATGAGATAAATCATAGAAATAATGAGAAAGAAGAATTATGTAAAGTTTATGAGCTACCGGCGTGCAATATAAGGAGATATATGATGATAAAATATTTGTTCAATAACGATGAAGAGTATGTTGCTGTAAAAGAAGAGGAATACGACAATATTACTATTACAAGAAAAGAGGCATGCCAAGCTTACCAAGAAATCTTTTGGATAATGGACGAAGGATGGATGGTAACTAGAGCATAATAGAAAAGGAAGCTGAAGAAAAGTCTAACTTAAAGACTTCACTGTAAACAAAAGTGCTTCCCGAGAGTCAACCCGGATTGTTATTTAATTTTGTTATCGAGTCTGTCTTCCTTAACATCAATACGGCGTATCCGCTCCATACCATATGGCGTATTGATTGTCTGAACGTTATCAGTCTTTATTTTATTGCACTTTAAAAACATTATTGTCAGATTTTGAATACGGCATATTCATTCATTTGATACGCCGTATCCACCAGACTGACCTGTATTTTGTTTGTTTAGTTTAGTTTAAATTAACCGTAGGTACCAAGATAGGAATGCACTTGTTTTTCCTATATTTTATACAGGATCTTGAGAAAGAATATCGACGAATATTGGTGGAGAATTTACAAATCTGGAAATCTTAAAGTGTTGGAGTCTTGAAACTTCAAGGCGGTTGTTCAACACGAATTCTTGCTCAATTAAACTCAACTTGGAGAATCTACCGAGCAAATATCAGGGGAGTTTCTCATTCTAATTCTTTTTAAATTCCTGTATTTAATGTTTTATATATACAACGAGGACGTTGTATAATTCAAGTGGGGGGATGGAATTAGAATGTTTACTTGTCCTAATTTTCACACTAAAATGCTTAAATTTTGCTCAATTTTTTTTCAAGCATACTTTTGTGAAATTACATGTTACATAACCCGCACACAATAACCCTTGTTATATATTGTGAGGATTTAGCCTTTCCGTTTCCAAATGTTTACCTAAATTCCACAAAATACGAGTGTGCCGGTGATGTTGTAGACTTTAGAACTTGGCTTGGTATTTCACTCGAGACCACAATGATGAGTACTATGGATTTAGATGGAGTAACTTGTTTAAATTGGTAAATCTTAAGATTACACCCAAATCACCTTTACATGTTGCTTATTAACTAACTACACCGGTTAGTTAACCTCCCGTTTAAACCTTTTTCCACTCTTATCTTTAGAGTGATGATCCACTAGAACAACCCGTAGAGCCAATCATTTAGGAATTACACCAACTATTTGTTTCATTACACCCTTACACCTTAACCTACCCTGTTAGATTAAGTTTAATTTACAGTTGCTAGTTGTTTAAAGTGTAAAGTTTGTATTTCCCAAGTCTTGTGTCATTTTCTATCTTTGGCGCGGTTGGAAATTTGCACATTGCAAATGGGAATGTATATTAGTAGTCAAAACTCATGTGATTTTACTACCGTCACAATTAATGGTGAGTCTGAAGAACAAAGAACTATTGAAGAAATTATCCAGAATTATTATGATCGTAAAGATGGTGAAACTACACCGAGATTAGAAGTATAGTTAGCATAAAAAAAAGAAAAATACAAAAAGAGAAAGAAAGTTTGAAGATAATCGTTTCGGAAAGAGAATTACCAAAGGAATTACATGAAGGATCGATTATTCGTTGACACATCTAAAAAAATCAACGATGTAGAGTATTGTACAAAGTGGTAGATATCGCCACTTGCCTTGTAGAGTATGTAAATTTTTGGGATGATTGGGAAGTTGACCGTTACGGGAACGCCAACTTAGGTTGTTGTTTTTGATCTATGATCAAGACGTTGTAAATAGTTGTGTCTTTATTATGGTAACGGTCGTGAAAAAGTGTCTAGCAACTTGTATCTTAAGTCTTAATCTATTTGTTTCTTGATTTTTATTTAACAACAATTTACTTCCCTCTCACCTGATGATTAGCCGCTGGTTTTACGCGAATGAGGACTTGTTCGAGTGTGCATGTCTATTCCGTCGTTATGGCTATGTATGCATGTCTTAGCCGCCTTGTTGGTTTATGACTTTTGGTGAAAGTTTGAAGGTTCCTACCCTATATCATTCTTCATCCTAACCGTTGGTTAAATTCAAATGGGGATGTGATCGAACACACATGTCTATTCTATCGTTACGGCCATGTATGTGTGCTTCAGCTGCCCTGTTGGAGTGGTACTTCTGGTGAAAGATTGTAGAATGATCAACCGTAAGCCTTTCATACAAAAACCCATATTTACCTTTATAAACTTGTTACTCCTTATCTTTAAAACTTGTTACTCCTTAGCTTTAGCGGGTGGAGATGTGTATTCCTGCCAAGCTTTTTGATAAATACATCGTCACGACCAAGCAATTGAGGAATTAGTTCCATGGTACCACAAGATTAGTTGAGTGATTTGAGTGTTTTCATCTTCCTATTTCGTGAGGTGTTTGGTTGTGTACTTGTAATAGATCGAATAAATGCTTTAACGGAAAATATCCTTAGGGATACATTTTTATAAACTTCTAAAGGCTACTTTAGGACAAGTAGGATTCAAGTGGGGGGATATTTGATGACATCAAATAACATCTATTTTATAGCATCATTTATCCCATGTTATTAACCCATTTTGTATAGTTATTGCAAAGAAATTTGCTTAATCGTTTATATTTGAGAATTGCAGTTATTTAGGAGTAACTGGTGAAAGTTAGCAAAAGGCGCCAATTCTGGGAACTTAAATGAAGATTCATTTTAAGATTACTATTCTCAAGACCAATACGCCGTATCTATCAAGAAGATACGGCGTATCGTGCCTGCACTCACCAAAGACCACAGAGAATAAAGCTCAATACGCCGTATCCAGAGAGAATCAATACGCCATATTCAAGATATGGAATCAATATAATATTCTAGAAGAATCAAGATGGTCCTACTTCTAGAAATCCCTAATACGTCATATCCAAAGCATTGGATACGCCGTATTCCAACCGACTTTCCGAGACCTTATAAATAGAAAACTCAAAAACGAGTTTTAAGTGTGCTAAATCATATTCTCGATACCTAAACCACAAAAGTTGATTTTTAGAAGAGAAAAAGAGTAGAAGAGGTCGAGCAATGCTATTAATTCCATAGGAGACAACGTGTAATTCCATATACTTTAGTAATCATTCAGTTTTTGGTATCATTCATTAACTCGGTTAGTTTTACCCTTGATAAAATAATTGCTCTTGTATTTATTATGATGTTTGAAGGCTAATACCTTTGAGTATTAGCCATTATTATGAAGATCTGAATGTTTGGTATTTGTTTATCTCGATTTCTTGATTTATCGTTGAATGCTTCTTTATGTTTATCAATTTATACTTGTTTATGCGCTTTTGTATGCGACCTATCATTCAACTAGATCTAGTAAAGTGGACCAAGCAGATCTAGAGTCTGAGATAGCTCTCCATATAGTAATCTATACATCTAGAATCATAGTTACACAAATATTGTCCTTCTAAGTTCGTGTCTAGTATACGCTTCAGGCTTAACTAGTTAATTGGATATTGCTAATGGTTTATTGATCGTGTTGACTAGCAGGTGACCTAGATAATTCAACAAGTAACGTTTTGATTCCATTGGATAGTTGGACAAGTGGACTACTAGTGTATAAATTGCCATTAAGCGGTAAGTGGGTAAAGTCTCTATGAGCTAGGGTTTAACAAGATCACCATTACTTTAATCCCTAAGATAGATTATAATCAGCAAATAAGGATGCTTTATGTGGATGCTTTAATTGTGACAGAATTAATGTGTCTAGGTCTTAGGATGATGTAACGCCTAAGTCTTAAGAATGATATGCCACATTGAGAGAAGAAATCATTGCACTTAATAAACAAACCAACTTTCTAATCGGATTAATAATGGTTAATACAGTTTTCTTATATAAGGTTCGATCGCTCTTTTATCTTTTGTTAATTAGCTTGCGTGGGTAAAAGTGCCTTGAATTGATTATAGTCACCAACCAAACCATGCCAGTCTCTCAGGCTGAAAACCCCCATTTTCCCGTTAGAATTAGGATTTAGACTGACATAGGTTTAACATAGGTTTAGAATAGAATATAATTAACATAGAATAGATAACTAAGATATTAATTAAATTGATAGATTTAACCTCGCTTCAAGTGTTTGACACCCTACTTACCACGAAACTACTACCGATCGGGTACACTGCGCGTTAAAGTATTGTTTTTGGTTTAGTCGGCAAAATATAAATTTAAAACTTGAATCAATAAAATATACACCACACAACGACACATCATACCCCAATAAGCATGTTTATCTTATGTCACCTTCACAGGACTCCATAAATTTCAAACCAAGTCTTCAATCCATTTGATCTCATATGTAGCGGCCTTTGTCTTTGTAACAGAAGTTGAGTACCGTCTGCTTAAATCTCCACCTTTTAGATATTCTAGGTCGTTGTTGATGAAGAAATCCTGAGGGATAACTTGATGGCCTTGATGATCTCGAATCAACGGGAAAGGTTTGCTCAGATCGAATGGATACGGTTTGCCTTCAGGGTTATGCCAGTCGGGTCGTTCAGTTGTGGCCTTGGAACATTCTTTAAGATGGTACTCTAATTCTGTAAGACTCTTGCAAGTGCCTTTGAGTAGCCCGAATGCCGGTCCAACTAGAATTTCTTAAGTCAGATTTGTAATGTTGAGCTGATTCAGGACAAATGCAGAGAAGTTGAATAAGGTATCCGTGAGCTCATCAAATGAAGTACTAGGTTCTTTAGCATGAGAAACTTGACTAATCCAGGTCTGAGGAGGTCGGGAGTCAACATGTTGTCTTTTATTTCAATCAGAATTAAGAGTTGGAGGTCGTTCAGGTTTCTTGAACCAGTCAGCCTTGAGTGACGACTTATTGTCGTCACGATTAGACGTTAAGGTCCCGTTAGTTTTCCGGTTAGGATTCACCAAGAATAATGACGCTTTCTTCGTCACTATTTCATCAATAGTGACGATTTATAGCCTGCTTTAGTGATGAAATTAATTAAAGAATGGGATGTCACACACTCTTAATGACACTTTAGTTCGTCATTAATTGTAATGTCGAATTTTAATGTCGGTCACTTTTAAATATGTGACTGAGCTATTGTGACGACAAGATGACGACGGTCACATTTTCTCATTAACTATTAGTGATTAATTTTCCTCTAATAGTGACGATTTTTCATTCGTCATTAAAGCCTTTTTTTCTTGTAGGGTGACATCTTAAAAAATATGTAGATTTTTTTTTTTTGAACGATATGCACACTTATTATTTAAAGACTTGTTTAGCACACGTACAACTAAGCAAGCAAGTGAACAAGAGTACGCTATGGTGAGTCCTCCAAGAGGCATTAAATTTGACTTTTGGTTTCGGGGGTGTGTTACTTTTAATTTGGCCTGGACACATTGTCCAACGCAACAAATTGACTATAAACTAATTATTTATAGCCATCCAAAATAGAATAGTACATGCAAGAGATTTTGTATCGGTTTTGATTTCTCGATCGGTACTGCAATTGTTATTGAATGATGGAATATATTCTAGCCTTCTTGGTTAGTTTTTTTTAGGAATTTTAGATATCAGAAGATATTAGAGCACAACTAGCTATGACGTATAATCTCATTGTGTCGAGCTTTATGGGGTGGTTATAGTTCAAGCCATGATACGGTTACCTCTTCATGTCATAACTCATAACTTAAGCCATGACAATGAATGGTGTACGTCATGGCTAGCTTGTTTGTGAGTTTTTTTATACGATAACATAATACATAAAGTGTGGCAACAGCCAAATGGTATTTCTGATTCTTTTCAACTATTTGAAAAGCATATTTTTCAATAGAATCACCAAAAGATTTCATTCGTATTTACAAAATGAAAATGCGCGCATGGGAGTTTCTATTAACGATTTATATTTTCCATTTATAAGTTGACATTCTGATTATGGAAACTAATGTGAATTCCATTTATTCTATAAATGCAATTTCAGTGTGAGTAAAAGGCATGGGAAAGTGACTTAAAAGGTGTTCGAAGGGTCAGTTGTTACGATGGCTTTGCATGCATGCATGGCTGACTAGCCAGCCCACGGGATTCCTGAATCCAATGAGGCTACACTTGCCACTACTTTCTCGATCAAATCTTCAAACCATATTGATGATGATCTACACTGGGACAGAACCACGGGTTCTCGTGGGGTTCCTAAACATCCACTGATTTTTTCGACGTAATATTAATTTTTGAAAAGAACACCGATTTTTTCTAAATGCGTTTTAAATGCACCCGGTTCATCAAAATGCGTTTCAAGTGTTACGTTTTAATTTTCTTTCCCTGTCAATTTAGTGATACTATCAATCAACATCTAGTAAGGACCTCATATGTCAAGCCATTAGGAACCTAAGCGTTCCTAGAAAAACCGAGGGATGACTAGTGATGTCCTCGTCAATTCGATTCTTCAAAAATCTCACCAATAATTATTATTGCACAACGATGCACGTAGCCGACACACATGCGCTCTGTCTGAAGGATGTTGATATCCAAAAGGAAACGATTGAAATCGGACATGATGAAACTCATGTTGTGTTTTCAAATTTTCAAGTGAGTTAAACGGACCAACCGGTCACCCTGTTGGTGAACCTCATTTATCTGTAACTTATATTATGAACTTGAGTGTTATGAAAAAACACGAAATTATTTTTCATGTAAAATGATTAAGTTTTAGGTGTTTTTTCTACGTTGTAACTTAGAAGTATCCCGAGTGGATTTTTATGTGAAGTCTTGCTTGCTTGTTGTTTGATTTTAGTATTTGGATGTTTTGGATTAAGTTTGGATTATGGACCCATGTGTGGGGCATTCGAATAATTGTAAGAGATTGTGGATTTTAGTTGCGATTTGGGACATCACTCGAGTTTGTTCGAGGTTGATGGTCTTCATAGCACTTGAAGTTTATGCAATGTAGGTTTCTCTATTTTGTATCTTGTGTTATGATTGATCATTATGCTGCATTCTCGAGTTTCCGCCATTGTCAGAGTGTGACAAATAATACTTGGTGCTATCGATCCGTTGCAAAAATAGTCTTGCGTGCTTCGCAGCAGCGCGGGGGTGACGAACCTCGTTTAAGTTTACAAATCAGAAATATTGTCTCACTTAGAGCTACGCGGAATTCGGGTTTCACTAATAAAAATCGAAAATCGAAATCGAACCAAAAAAAATGAAGCTAAATTTATAACTAAACCGAGTTTGTCAAAACGAACCGAAACGGCCAAATTAATATTCAGTTTTCGGTTTAGATAAATTTATCAACATAAATAATCGATATATAGTATATATTATATATATAATAAATATATATAATATATCATAGTATATATATAATATATATAAAATCTAAATATATATGTATATATATAGTTAGGAATCAACATGAGAAGGAAAAGATTAAATGAGAAGTTGAGAAAAACCACAACCCATATATTTCAATGCACCTACAAAAATGGATGCATCTAACCCCTAAAATTCTCTTTCTAGTTGAAATGTGTGGCTATAAATTTCTTTTATTCTTGCTCATTATATATAGTTTTTTTTTGCTCTTCACCTGAGCTCTTCCCTATATATATATATATATTATATATATATTAAATATATATATATGATATATAAATATATATATATATATATCATATAATATTAATATCATATATCATGTAAAGAAAAACATTAAACCTTTTAAATAGCAGAAATAAGCATTTTTAAAGTATGAAACCTTTTATTCCTTTCCAAAAAAATCTATAAAAATTATTTAATTCGAAGTTATCGGTTAAGTTTTTGTTATTTGGTTCAGTTTTACCAAAAAACACCCTAGTTTCACTTTCATGTAACGCATAAAGGATGACCCATAATAAAAAACAACGCATAATAAAGAACAAGCATGAGTGCCCGCGCGTCGCGACGGGGCTAATATTTTTTGACCAACTATATATGCGGTAAATTTATATGTGTTACAACCATGAATATCAACTGTCTATGAAATATACATCTTACATGTAGAATTCTTTAATCAAAATCTCGTATTGATTACGAAATATACATCTTACAACTTCCTATCCACTATTATAGTATATTTCATAAATTAAATCCATAACAAACTCCTTAAAGTTAAATGATAAAGTGTGAACCATTTTCATAACATATATATTTCAAGATTGGTCCCCGCAACCCAATACCTATCAGTTGTTCGGAAAAAAGCGCATATACATACCTGATTGCGTCAAGCCTTGAGGACATAGCGACCGAGTGAACATCAGTTTTGGCAACACCATGCTAAGTAACCGCTGATCACAGGAGCCACCTATCCAATTTCTAGCCGATGGATATCCAAACTATTTTAAGAAATGGTCATAGGAATCGCCTTGTATGTAGAAAATGAGAAATATAAAAAGTGAACATTATCAAATTAGTGACTTAGTTACAAAAATGCAGTGTAACATACCTTTATAGATCATCGAGCTTAGCCTCGGCATCCAACTTTATTGGGTCCTTGTCATCAAGCAATGAAGATGCGTTTTTAAATACCAACTTGAATGTGCAAACCTGCAAGTTGACATAAGCTTGCAATGTGATTTTTGTTCCATTGTTATTTCGTATTCTTTTGTTAAACTATTTGTGGCTATCTGGTATAGAATTTTGAAAGTGATCATGTGCTATAGAACAATCAAAATCAAACAATCACTTGTAATAAAAGAACAATCAAAATCAGATAATCGGTTGTAATAAATAGGTTGCATGCCTGCAAGAGATGATATCGGGATGTGCTGCAACTATTTAAAGTTGTGATGATGTTTAACAAATTTTGATTACAATGACCCCTGAATAATTAAATGATTAGAATCATGTTAGTTGCAACCACGCCAAAAGCTGACCATTAAAAATAGTTTTGGTTAGACATTTGACCTATTACTGTAGCTGGAAATATCAGCAATGCGGCTGTTGGCCTAAAACAAATAATATAGAAGTATTCTGCAACTATTTTCTATATCAGTACTTCATGTCTGATTTGTCACTAAAGAAAGATCCTGAATAGTCGTGTTTGATATCTCTACGCCCGTCAGTTTTGTTTTACGATTTTTTTACAACATAAAGTTTCATACATGTATATTCTAATGTTTCTATCATCCAAAATAAGTATTAATTATTCAAGAATAGCCTTCAAGGGACTTGCATTTCATCAACTCAAATTCATAAACTAATGAACAAAAAGTATTACACAATAAGCAATAACAAATAGGTAAAACATATAAGTAGAGTACTCATGGCGTTCAACCGTTTTAGATCTAGGATGAACAGTCTTCTGAGAATGTTTCCTTGTAGTTTGTTTGTCATATGAATGTTGGTATTGACATCCAGGTTTTGCTTGTTGTGTGTGAATAATAGTAGTAGAATTTGTTAGTTGTTGATTGTTGGGTGGCTCTTTTTTTGGCGGTAAACATTGAGCCTGCTGGTTCCTACAACAACATGGAAACACACGTGAAGGCATTAGACAATTATTCCAAATAAGTATACATTAACAATTAAAGTATCGGAATACTCTGAATGTACGGCTGAGGAGGTCCCACGTAGACTGTGTACATTGGGCGATAAGTTTGAACCATGGATATAATCATTAGACCCAGGTAATAACTTCGATCCATGGGTGTGTCCATTAGTGATATGAACATCAAACAACGTATTCGAACATTCAAAATTTTGTTTTTTAGAAACACCCATTTCTGTATAGTCCAAGTTTGAGTCATAAGGTAACTTCCTTTTCGCTGCCCTACTTTTAGTTTTCGTGGCTAATATCCTTGGGCAATAATCAAAGGCATATACACTAATTCTCAACTAAGCAAAGGGGCATTCCTACTTTTCATGGATTACATAATTGCCAAATTTCAAGTAAGCAAAGTGACAGATTAGTAATCAGATGCAAGGTTATAAAGAACTAGGTGGGTTGACCTAGACTATAACCTAAGATCCGTTATTTAGTTGCGTATAGGATCTATGTGTGTGGTGTTCAGATTTTGCTTGCTTTCGCGTGTTCGCGGTTTTGTGCTTTAGTTATGCCAGTCATTGAAATGTGTGAGCTCAATATTGAGTACGACTGGGAAATGATGCGAATATAAGTACGATGGCCAACATAGTTATAAGCGTATCACAACCCACTCGTACTTAGTAATGTAGTTCACACAATTCAATGTTGACACCATAAGATGGTATTATGTGTATAGTTATATAGAGGAGGGTTAATGTGGTGTAGCTTCTTAAAATTATTAAAATAAGAAGTAATATAAACCGTTGGATTTATTTATTAGTGTTAGATGATATTAATGGTGGATGAATGAAGTTAGTTTAATAACTAGTAGTCAAAGGGACAATTTAGTAAATACACCTAAATTTAAGTTGCAAGATTCAGCTATTACAATTTTGTGTAATGTTTTTTAACTTTATTAATCAACTACTATTTAATTTTCATAACATGACGTTTATATGGTATGTAGTTTGTTCCGTGATACATCTTGCTATATATTTTATTTATATAGACACAAACTCGTAAAAGCCACGAATTCGTACATGCACCGACATCGTACACCACCGACTCGTACAACCACTAACTCTGTACACCACTAACGTTTTACACACCGACTTCGTAACAACACTGACTTCGTACAATTACAAACTCGTACACCAGCAGACGTCGTACAACCACTAACACTCGTACACCACAGAACATCGTACATCAGAATCGTACCACCACCGATTCAATCACACCGAACCGTACAGGAACCATAGAACCTGTACACCACGAACCCATAACACCAGGAAACCGTTGGATCATTTGATTAGTGGTTAGATAATATTAATGGTGGATTGAATTGATGTTTAGATTTAATAAATATATAGTCAAGGACAATTTAATGGGAGGAGAGTTACAATCAAAGTATGAAGGGCAAAAATATTCAATTTGTAACATACATTTAATCAAATAAGATTACCCAAAATACCCTTAATGCTATATAAAAATAATAAATTCTATTTTTTATTTTCATTTAATGACATTTATGTTATCTTAATCAAAATAATAGATCCAATGGTCCAAAACACTTTTCATTTTAACAATTATAAGATATTACACTACTTTAACTAGAATTTAGTTATATATAGTAAGATATTCTATATATATGTTAGTCTTCCCACCTACCTAACATTTCCCATGTTCCCCCTCATGTAGATAATGCCGCCAAGGATGAGGACCTGAAGTGCTGGCCAGACTGTTGCCAAATCACGAGGAGGAGGAATGGGTGGATGGGTTGGTAGAGGTGGTGGAAGGGGTAGAGGACATAAAGGAGGTAATGATGAGCGTGTTAACAAATTGAATGGTCAAGGAAATGACCAGGGTTTGGGAGCTAATGGGGGCGTAGAGGAAGTCAATAGGATTGTAGAGGGTGTCAATGAGGGTGTAAGAGGATCACCCAACTTCTCAACGATCATTGCCCAACAATTGCAAAACCTCTTACCCGCCATGCTAGCTTAGGTTCGTAACCAAGGAAATGTTGGAAATCAAAATGGTAATATGGTTAACGAGAACGTTCAGGAGAATGTTGGGAATGTGTTAGTAAATGACAACCGAGTAGGTTGTTCTTATAAGGAGTTCTTAGCTTGTAACCCTGCCCTGTTGATCCCTTCTGAACAGAAGTGCTTTAAACCTCTTAGCTTATATAAAGGTTAGTTGTAATTGGAATAAAATCTAAGAACTACAAGGGTAGGAAACTTTTGATTGGGAATATCACAAACTATGCGGAAACTAGGTTGTGATACTAAGAAGAATAATAACAATTAACCAAACGTTGCAGCTTCAATATATTAATACGATCACTCTTAATAGTGATAGGGTTTACAACCTTGAAGCTATAACTAACTATGAGTAAAACATGTATATGATGATTGTGTAGAGATTGATATATTTTCTCTACACCCTAGGACCTCCTTTTATAGTCCAAGGAGTCCTAGTAGGTTACAACACATTTAATACTTTCCTATGTATTCTACATTAATACATTTTAATGCTTTCCTAATAAACCTTGTAACCTCCTCATCATATTTAATACTTATTAATGCTTTCCATAAGTATAAGGAAACTAAACATTGAAAGCAATCATGATCTGGGCATATCTTTGATCATATCTTCTACAATCTTCCATCTTTTGTAGAATCTTCATTATGTTGATTTAGTCCCTCTTGTTTCATTTAATCAAACAGTTTCTTGAATGAAAGATTCCCAACAATCCTCCTCTAAACTTGATATTCACTTTGTTAACATCAAGTTTCTTCTGTGTAAGCTTCTTGATCATCAGGAGGATGTATCCAAACACTTCCTCACTTCTTGAGCTGTTTCTTTGTCATTATCCACCTTTTGATCCTTTGTAACCGTTGCATATGCATCATGAATCCTCTCATGTTTGGATGCATCCTCAGTAAATCTTTTTGCAGCAGTTGAAAGGTCTTTGAATTCTCCAAATCACAAACCATAGTAAGAAAATTGGTACAAAGAATCATCAATTCAATAAGGTCAAAACTATCCTCATCACTTTGAAGTGATGAGCAAAAATGTATAGTTTTTGGCAAACTACCAGCCATAAACGGATTTGATGATTCTTTACCAGTAGCCGTTTGCTATGGAATAGCCAATCCTTTGTCGTAAGACATGGTGAATTAAGAACCATATAGTTTTTAGCAAACTATCAGCTATCAACGGATTTGAGATTTCTTTACCAGATGCCGTTTGCACTGGAATAGCCAGTTCTTAGTGTCGGTTGGACATGGTGAATTGATTACCATTTTTTGTATTGAAGTGAAACGAACACCTGAAAATTATCCTATCCTTTGTAGCTTGCCAATTCTCAAAACCACTATCCATAAATCAGGCTAAGAACAAACTATCTAAGAACTAAACTGTGTGTGTCATCTGATATTCATACCCAGCCGAGAACCCAAAGCTGGCAGTAGTAACTGCTTTCCAATAGCAGTACTAAAATGCAACGAGCTGTATAAACTTTTTAACATAAAACTGCTTTCACACTTTCCAATAGCAGCACTACAAACTTATATTTAAATGCTAGAAACATCAAGTCTTGTATTCGAGTTCCATAACAGCAGTAGTATCACAGAAACACTTGAATACAAACTAGAAACAATGTGAATATATATGGCAGTAGTATCATTGTTACTACTGTTTTCTCTCTAACTGAATATAACAAGCAGCAGTACTAATCACCTTATGTCATCCTTGGCATTAGTACTAACGAATGACGAGCAGTATAAACCTTTTATCTCGGACAACACTAACAGTTGAAACACATTCGAGCAGTTTTAACACAATAAAGGTAGCACTAAGCAACGAACAGTACTAACCTTCTTTGAACAATATTAACCATAATACTCGAACCCAAGCAACATTAAATCATGTTGCATACACTCGAACAGTTTTAATACTCCAAACAGCAACATAAAGTATACGTTAGCATCAGAAGCATCCTTGCTTTGCAAACAATACTACTATAAACTGTCATAAACTCGAACTCAACAGTAGTAATTCCTTAAGCCCATTTTCTTTGAGCCCAACAGTATTAACTAAGAAAACCAAGCAGTATTAAAGACTTCGAGCAGTATTAACTTCAAAAATATAGGCAGTACTAATATACCTTGATAGTACGTGCACTCTCGTAAACCCAAGCAGTTTGAACTTTGGGCAGTACAAACTTAGAAGCGTAGCAGTACTAATGAATCCAAACCTGTTGGCAGTATTAACTTCCAAATGTCGCTAGCAGTAGAAACCCGAATAAATCCAGCAGTATTAACTACTAGGAATAAACCTAGCAGTATTAACTGCTATAAGGCTAGTAGTACAAACTCTTGTTACTACTGTTCTCCTTAAAACTGGCAGCACTAACACAAATACTAGCAGTATTAAGTATTAATACCTGGCAGCATTAAAATCATATCTGTATACCATAACAGATCAATACCAAAATCAAATAGCAGCATCAACATATTATATGAGCAGTATTAACACATGGCTTACTACTTCGAAACCCTTACTTCTTTACAAGCCGCCATATGTTTCTGCTGTATCCTGAACCCCAAACCCTTATAACCTGCTGCTTATCAGAAACACCTTCAAGCACAATCTTCAGCCATTATAATCACTGTTAAGGATACCTTTTTTTAAGTATCCAGACGACGCCTCTTTAGCGACACTTTTAATAGTTACTAAACTGTCACTAATCTTTCAATTATATATGAAAACCTTGCTTATACTCAAGACGTTGTTGTACCTTCTTTATAACTGCATCAAACCATCATTAGCCCAAACCTTAAACCTTTAGCGTAGTAACTTTAATGGAATCCAAACAACAACTTCAGAATGACAATTTAGCAAACCAAAATTAACACTTGTAACACACAGCAACTTCAATTTTTTTGCAAAAGGTTAGTCCAAAAACAAAAAAAAATACAAACCATAGCAATTCATAATCACCACACTCCAATTATAGATTGCCTTGCAATAAGAGAATTAGTGTCTTTTGAAGTCCCAAGCCAAAACAGACTTGAACCTACCTAGTGCATCAACATAATCATATCTTGTCAAGGTCTTTGATGCACTATTGGATTTGGAAACATGTGCTAATTCTTCATGTTTTGGTTTCCAAACCCAGCTAGCTAAGGCCTTAACTGTGTTAACCTTTGCTTTCGGCCTAGCAGTATTAACCCTTGTACCCTTAACAGTATTAACTCTTTTGTTGAAATATCTGTTGTAATTTACTGTTTTCTTGTTAAAGGGTCTTTTAACAGATGAATATGCTTTATAATAAGAGTATGCTGTTGGCATATCATCATTCATTGTTTTTCTGGGTTGAGCAGTATTAACTGGTCTGACAGTATTAAGTGATACTAGACCAGATTTTGTTAATACTGCTTGTGGAACTATGTTGCCTTTTGGATTGGGGTGAGAAAATATACCAAAGTTCTGGTGATTCACCCTCTTTGAGTTGTTCCACACTGGTTTAACCTGTTTTTGATCATTAATCTTTCTCTTGTGTTTACAGGTATAGTGCAGGTGATCAAAACTACCACATACATAGCAAGCCTTATTGTTAAACTCAAAATTTTCACCTAATTTCTGAGTCATCATACCATTCCAGTTTCTTTTATTACCTCTAGGACTCTTATTGTTAATCCTAGGGTTTTCTGCTTGCCTAACAGTTTCATTCCTAGCATTAACAGATTCAATCTTTTCAAAGCTAGGTTTGACTATTTTTGTTACTTCCTTAGGTTTGACCACAATCTCATCATCTTCACTGTCAGATTCCCATTCCTCAATGATGGGTTCACTCATCCTAACAGTTTTAATTTTAGGCATTTCCACTTTATCATTACTAGTTTCAGAATTACTTGTTTCAACTTCAGACACACTAGTAACTTTTTCACTTACTTTAGACTCTTTTGCACCATCATGCCCAAGACCAGCTTTATCATTAGCATTCAATTGACTATCAAGCAATTTATTAAGACCTTTAGAAGAATTTTCCCATTTTTCTAATTTGGTTTTTAACTCTTCTATTTCTTTTGTAGCTTCTGCTAATAGTTTTTTATGATATGCGAGCACATCAGTTTTGTCATCTAAATCAATTTTTATAAATCTAATCTTTTGTTCATAAGCAAGTTGATTTTGTTGATGAATGATTAATTGAGCTTCTACCTTTTTTAAAGCTAGTGTATAAGCTTGTATTTCTATACTAGCATCACCAAGTTGTTCCCTTTGAGTATCATATAATTTTTTAAGATTAGCATATGATTGCTCACATTCAGTAGAACAAGTATGTACCTTAGAATTAGCATTTGAAGAACTTGAGTTGCAGGCCATCTTTTCTTCAACAAACAAATCTTGTATGTAGAAAATATGTTCTTCTTATTCAAAGCTTCTCAACCAGCTTTGATACCACTTGTTGACCCCTTCTGAACAGATCTTTAACTCCTTAGCTGATATAAGGTTTAGTTGTATTGGATAAATCCAAGACAACTATGGTAGAAACTTTGATTGGGAATATCATAAACTATGCGGAAACTAGGTTATGATACTAAGAAGAATAATAACAATTAACCAAACGTCAATATATTAATACGATCACTCTTAATAGTGATAGGGTTTACAACCTTGAAGCTATAACTAACTATGAGTAAAACGTGTATATGATGATTGTGTAGAGCTTGATATATTTTCTCTACACCCTAGGACCTCCTTTTATAGTACAAGGAGTCCTAGTAGGTTACAATACAATTAATACTTTCCTAAGTATTCTACATCAATACTTTCCTAATAAACCTTGTAACCTACTAATCATATTTAATACTTATTCATACTTTCCATAAGTATTCAACCTTCCTAGTTAACAGATTTAATATTATAAAGAAACTAAATCATTTGGATATCAATCCTGATCTTCATATCTTTGACCATATCTTCTACAATCTTTGATTATTTGTAGAATCTTCATTATGTCGATTTAGTCCCTCTTGTTTCATTTATTCAAACAACATTAAGGAGTTTTTAATTCCCAATAACTTATATGTAGAAATAATCCGGACGACAATAAGCCCTCCCATTAAGCCGCGGCTTAAATAGACTTATTGGGTCGCCAGTCCATAAACTCCAAAATACGTATATTAAGCTTTAAAACAAGCTATTAAGCTACGTATCACTTTTGGTTACTACCATAAGCCTCAAAAATAGTCCACAACATACTCCATAACATAAAAATAATCAAAATCACTTTCCTAGTGATTTTAGGAATCTACACGTGGCATATAAGCCAAGAAATACCTTAAAAATAAGTCCGAATAAACCATATAAGCTACTATAAAAAATAAGCATTCTGGCATCATATATTATTCAACCATCACGACCACAACATCAAAACTACAAAACCCCTCTTTTTCCTTTTTACTATTCACGAACCAAACACCACCCTTTTTTATTCATTTCGCTTTCAAAAATCAATTTTCATAACGATCAACTTGTACAACTAACATCTATGCATCAAAATAAACCCAAAAGGACAAGCAAAATTTAAATTTGAAAACTTACAAGAAAATCTTTAAATTTGTAGATTTTGACATGAACCGGACAACCCGAACGTTGTTTAAATGAATAACCAAACACTAGACTCAACCCCAATTATATATGTCTTCATGTTTTTTGATCAAACTTTAAAAATTATAAGAGTGTGTGTGTTGTAGGTGCGGACAAACACAAGAGAGAACTGAGAGGATATTTTTTTGATTTTGAAAATGAATTATGTATAGAAATGAGGAGAAGGAAAGCATCTTATGTACAATTTGAACAAGGTTAGCTAAAATTAAGCCACCTTGTCTCCCTAGTCTTCTTTTTACCAGCCATGGTATCCCTTGGGGTCTCGGGCATTTCTTTTCGTGTCAGGATCACTTAAATTAATTAGTGTTTGCTTATGATTGCATAAAACTTAGTTTGTAAATCCTTATTCTATTTCTTCTTGTTGATGGTGTGTGCGCGTTAGGCTCTAGAAAACTAGCTTCTTAATTACTTGCGGAGACGTCTAGGGAAACGTGACCATGGTAAAACAATACCATCGCAATTGTCTTCATACCTACCATTGATCACAATATGGTTGATCACCTTTTTTAGTGTTTGATTACAAGTAACATACTTTTTAGGGGCCTGTGTCAATAGTCTTCATACTAACACTAACCTTACTGTCTTGCCTAACGGAATATTACATAGATGGCGGGTTCGTGTAATCCGTTCATGAATTAAGAGATACTTACACACTACATCTTAGTTGGTGGTGGGGTAATAGGATATAGAGAAAGATCAAACTAAAGAGTAAAGTAGTCATAGGATTAAGTGATACACGTTTGCGCTTCCCACATAACGAGTTTCCACATAGTTAGTTTAGATTTAATTTAGTTTTATTTAGTTTAATTAGTTTAAAACAAACCCCCTTCAAAACTCAATATTTTTACTCTTCTGCTTTTCCTATAAACAAAAAATACAAAAATAAATCTCTCTCACCCTTAAGACATTAGTACATTTAGTTCAAGCCTTCACAAACTATTCCCCTAGAGAACGATAACAACCCCCCGATTCTTGCCTATACTACACTACAACGATTAGATACTCTGCCTAGGACGAGCTCTTATGAAAACTTTTTGCATCTTACAATAACCGCACATCAGGTATAGAAATGATAATCATTCTAGCGCATAATGCTTTTCAATAGAACTCACGCATGGCTAGCGGCGTAATTGGAGCTGGTACGGGGAAATCTGCGCGGAATTCGCTTCCACCCTCTTCTAGGTTAAAAGTATTAACGTAACATCTGGAGTCCGCGTTGGGAGGTTTTCTTCCATAGCGGGGCACATGTTTCTTAAGACGTAGTTTGTGTCCATGTCCCACGGATGACGCCACTCGATGATATAATGCTAGAGCGGTATCACTTAAGACTAAATAAAGAGTATGAGTTGTCTCTTAGGCGGGGTTAGGAGTAGGTCAATGGGTATATCTTATGCGAGCTTCTGGCAGACTGGCTAAGATAACAATACCGCTGTCCACCAGGGAGGGCGATCCACGATTGACCTAGGGAGCGAGAATTAGTATTGAATGGAGATTGGTATAAGATGATATCGAGTGAAGTAGATAATGTATGTGTGAGAAAGACCTCCATATGATACCGAAAAGAGTTTGTATTTTATATGTGAGTCTCCTTTCTTGACTTTATCCGGGTATGACTGTAAGCAGGTTTCTTGCTAATACAATCGTTGGTTTAATATAGCCTGCCCATGTGATGGTCCGCTCTCTTAATCAGTCGAGCATTCTTGTTGTTAACACAATTTAACTTGTGGTTGAACCTCCGGCCGTACTGTAAACACAGGAATAAACGCTCTAAGTCTGTTTAGGAAAAACTTGGCATGCACTCCTATCTAGTGTATCTGTCATTTTTCGTTTGGGCGGTTCACGTGGTTCGTGACACAGAGTGCATGTCAATTATTTTAGCCATAAGAAGAGTTATCCTTAAGAATAACCTGAACCGGACGGTTATGTATACAACCCCCGTCCGATCTTCTTTAACAGTCCGCAGTATTCTAGCGACGGTAACGATATCTTTCTTGTTTTCTGGGCATTATCCTCTTTCTGTCTTCCACGACAAAGTTATAGGGCGCTCCGCCCTATAACGTCATCAATAACCCTAACTGCATGAATTATGTACTTCGTACATTTCATATCAATCTTCTAGACACTTTCCCAAAATTACATATAATTGCGCACAACCCTATTAGTCCCATCCTATTATAATTGTTTTTTAGTTTATGTTAACAATAACATGAGATGATATAAAGAAAATCGTAAATTTCGGACAATTTGATTAAATCCAAAGTTAATAGTCTAACATTTTTTCTTTGAGTTACAATAAAAGAAAGACATTGAAACTACCTGTGTATTACACAGGTCTTAAACTAGTTTATATATACTCTGTAATTGTTTATTCATTGAGAACTTTTGCAAAATTTGTTGCTCTTACTTGTTTCAGTACATGAAATGTTGATTCTGGGAGCATTCAAATAGTTAAAAGAAACAACAAAACATTCAAAATGATACAAGTAGTAAAAAGGGTAAAAGCTAGAAAATAGCCACGTACTGTACTTTTAAATTTGTGCCGACTTGAAACACCTACTTTTTTATTACATTACTTCAACAACGTACTTGTTTGTCTTGTGCCAATATAACCAAGGTAACCAGATCTATTTCTATGCCATTTTTTATATTCACGTGTACTTTAAAAAATGCCACATGTGTAATTCTTGCTCATGTGGATTGTCTAGTTATAATATAAAATGACTAACTTGCCCTTTCTTCTTCCTTTTTTTATTTTACTTATGATTTCTTTTTCTTTTTTTAACAAAATTCTTCGTAAACCA
Source organism: Tanacetum coccineum (assembly GCA_026074375.1). NCBI lineage: Eukaryota > Viridiplantae > Streptophyta > Magnoliopsida > Asterales > Asteraceae > Tanacetum > Tanacetum coccineum. Next base: position 5,199 of record BQNB010077662.1, on the reverse strand, counting down.
TAATTTTCCCACAAAATTCAATATCCCTGGTTTGCGTTTTCATGGTTTATCTTTGATGTCTCTGCAAACCTTTTTAAACTACAAACCCATAATCTAACTTCAAAAGTAATAAATATCTGCGTTACAAACCTAATTTTCACACAAAATTATACATTATTTTGATTTCATAAACCAAAAGAAAGAAAATAAACACAGTCGACATCATCACCAACATTCTTGACTGTCCTCTAATACTTCATGACACCATCTTTTTTCTCAAACACAACCGCCAAAGGTAAATAGTTTAGATCACCAGGACCACTTAATTTCCCTACACTACAATCGTCCGGATCCTTCACAAAAGTTGCTATTTTCTTAGAATCATATCCAATAGCACAAAGGAATGTGACATAATCTTCAACACTAGCATCATACACCAACCCTGGATTAAGAACTCTGTTTGGATCTACATGTCCTGATCCATGAACAAATGGTGTGGATTGTTCACCAGTAGCAAGATCTGTAATATTCTCACCAATGTTGTCCAAATACTTAGCAGTAGTCATTAAACCAGACTTTATTACAGCGGGGGACCATGTTGGATGAGCCGTACGCAACAAGGCGGTCACGTGAGGACACGACATAGATGTTCCTGATATGATACTGAATACGACCCGTCTAGAGTATTTATCCAATGAAGTCGGGCTAGTTTCACCAGTTCAACTGAGATCGAAAGTTTTTTTTAGAGAAAACTAATAAAAAAAGTGAATTAAAATGAAACTAAAGATAGGTGAAAAAAAATATCATTATATAGTTAATTTTAATATAGTGGAAACACAGTTGTAATTTAAAATACTAACTAGAATTAATATTAAAAAAAACACAGCTGGAAAATAAAAGTGCTATAGTCCCGGTAGTCGGTTATTATGTTGGTTAATTCAGAACAAATTTTAAAAGTACGTTGTTGAATTCATGTAAAACAAATATAAGTGTTTTTAAGTTGGCACAAATATGAAAATAAATGCTATTTTCAAACTTTTACCCAAGTAAAAATGAAAAAAAAGAAGAAAGAAAAGAAATGACTAGTGTATACTACTGTATCATCTTTGGAGCATAAACGTGTAGACAAATGCAAAGACAACACGTGGCACCAGATGAAAGGATGATCAAAACCCAAAACAAGACAAAAGGACTAAACCTTGACCTGCATTATAAACTTGTACAATAAACTTAAATAGTTGCACATTGTCGTCTTTTGCTTTATTAAATAATAAATACACATCCCCAATCTCATTCACATTTCAAAACCCTTAAAATAGTTTTTTTTTGTTACACACAACAAAAATGTGTTTTTGATTCTTGGCATACTTGTAGGTGAATGATGGAGGAAGGTGGGTGTTTGGGAGGAGGTGTTTCTGAGCAACAAAATCTTGATTTCACAAAGTTGATATTTTCATGGTCTATTGATGACCATAACAAGGTCTTTATTTTACCATTTTTATGTCATCTTTTTTACTTGTTTTAATGAAATTTTTATAACATAATAATGTAAATAACTGTCACATTTTTTCTATAAAATTTATTGTTGGAGTTGTTTATTGTATGTAATTTCTATAAAAATATAACTCAAACAGTTTTGTGCTTAAAAATCAAACCTAGGGGGTGATTGTTTCGGCTTATATAGCAGGCTTATGGCTTATGTGGTTTTCGGCTTAAGTTTCATAAGCTTATTTTTGTGGCTTATTTTGAAACTTTTCGGCTTATATAAGCTAAGCAAGACACAAAAATTGAGCTTATGAAACATAAGCCGAAAACCACGTAAGCCATAAGCCCGCTATATAAGCCGATACAAACACCATATATTTTAAAATTCTTAGACCTGCGTGTCTGTGAATTATGAGTTTGTGGAGTTTAGAGGGTGTTTGGGATTTCTTAGTTTTTTAAGCTAGCTGTTTTTTGTTAAATAAGCTAATCCAAACACTTATTCATGAACTCTTTATTTTTAAGCTTAACTGCTTATTTATGTATATCATTTTGCTGTTGTTATTAGTTGTTTCTTGTGTATATAAACCTATATCACTGATATTACTGATGGTTATGTGTTTACTTTTGAGTTTAGAGGGTGTTTGTTTTATAGCTGTTTATCTTCTTATTATTCTTATTTAAGTGGTTTATATATATATATATTTATACAATAAGAAGAAGATGTGAGTTTCTGTGGTTGTTAAGAGATTTTTCGTAATTTTCCTATTGACTATAATGAAATAGAAGAATCTGAGACACCACTTAATATTTATTTAAGCTATATCTCTAAAGGTTAGGGGGTGTTTGTTTTAGCTTATTTTATGGCCTTATGAGCTTATCAATTCAAGCTTATACCTTATTTAAGCTCATAAGCCTTATAAATTAAGCTTATCAGTTTTTCAATAAGCTCGTCTACTAAGCTTAGACATCACCCTCCCCCTCCATTCCTTAAACACTTGTAAAAAGGGTCTTCAGAGTGACGAGAAGCGTATACATTTTGATGGCAGGGAGATGGTGTCTGCTATTTGGTCTTATTGGCAGTGCCAATTACTTTCTGTGGGTATAAAGGTACTTGAAACTCTCGAGGCCCTCCATAAGTCAAAGTCAAAATGGTTCTGCATTTCATCAAAGCACGTCTCTCCTATACATTTTTGAGGTCTCCAAGTTTCTTTTAGACTTTCAGTGTCAGAATCTCACAAATCCTTATAAAAAGAGGTTGCAGTATTTCCTTGGGATTTCATTAAGTTACCTTGATATTGTGTTTCCATTAGACTGGCGAAAATCAGTCGACGAGGACTTGGTTTCTATAAGGGAGACTGATCTTTCAGTGAACTTACTTGAGGAGATTATTCTTCAAACTGTTGACATCAAGGCTTTGGAGAGGGTGATTATAATATGTCTATGTTCAAAGAGTATCAGTAGCAGTTTACAAGAATCTCATTAATAAGCTAAAATTGAAATCTCGATGGAAATCATTTGTTGAGGAAATTAGGGATCGTGGGCTGAAAGATGTTTCTGTTGCTCGAGCACTTCAGCATGCTTTAGACTCTAGCTTTGGAGCCACCTCCAGTTTCCTATCACTCTACAATTTCCGGTATCTATTGGACCGTCTTCTTTTAATGCATTCTTTCTCTTCACAAAAATCTTACACAACAAGATCTTCTTTTGTTGAATTGTTTACATATATTCAGTCTGCTTTAACTTTATCAGCTGGACAGTCTTCTTTGACTCTAAGTGTTATGATTGAAAGAATCGAGGATATTCTCTCCTGTAGTGAATTTGGTATAGGAATGATTCAAAGATCAAAGATTGATGACTCTTATTACCCGATTTTAGTATTAAAGATGGTTATGATATTGTCCCTAATATGTCTGAAATTACCAAAATATTCTCATAGGCTACTTCAGCATCTGTCAGGTTACGACAATTATGCTTATTTTCTTCCAAAGAAGTTTGTATCTTGTCTTTTAAGGAAAAGTAAGAATCAAGAATTGAACTTGAATCTAGAAGTTGTTGCAGAAGCGTTTTCTAGCGTAGATGATCCTTTGCTGATTATAAGTTCAGAAGATGGGAGTCCCAAAATCAATGCTCTTTGTGCTATATTTGTTGACCTTAGAAAATCTAAAGAGGAGATAATGAGTGTACTGTTTCCAAGGAAAAATACACATAATATCCCCACATCTTTAAATACTGTTAACGGTGGGGCGATTCCTGAGGGATCGTCTTCAGAAACATTACCAGACATGAATATGAATTGTGTGGTAATGAATTGGAAAGTTATAGAAGAAATATCTGAGGCTATTAATGAGAAGAAGGGAATCGTACTAAACAAGTTACCTGCTGCAACTAGGATTATGGTAATGTACATCATTGTGTTTGTATCGAATGATTTCTGTTAATTATATCGTCATTACTATAAGTTTGACGCCTTTTAATTTATCTGTTTTCTTGCCAGAATGAATTTGATATAAGTAGGGCCACATTCCTTCTTGCTGTTGCGGCTCGAAGTTCTTGTTCTGCAATGGAATTTCAAAATTTTGAAAGATTTGTATTTCTTGTAAATGAAGGTCTGAAGATGCTTTCCTTTGCGTTTGACACAAGGTCAGACTTGCAATATTCTAAATTTTGTAGTAGTTTTTATTCTTCAAACCAATTTAAACTGGAATCCGTATTAAGATTTTATTTTGTTATGATCTTTTTCAGTGTACCAGAACATTACTATGCACTTTTATTGAATTCTTCAACTGTTAAGATCTTCAGAATTGTTGAGAATAATTCTGCACGTTTTATCAAGGAGGCGCAAGTTGTTGCGGATAATCGTTCAATTATATGGAAGAATCTGAGAGTGGCTGTGGATTTTCTGCAGGGTGTCAGGCATGCGATAGATAAGTACTATAATTACTTAAACGATTATGTATTGAATCAGGTAATAAAGGTTAAAGAAACATGTGATGAAGCTTCAGTGGTGTTAGAAAATCGAAGCGAATGTGACAACACTCAGAATGGTAACAACGAGAAAGGGAAAGGAAGCAACAAGGAGAAGAAGAGTAAAAAGAACAAAGGTAAAAAGAAGCATTACTGATCAAATAGGATGGATATGGCATGTCTTTCTTTTTTGTGTATTCCAGAAAAAAAAACTTATGAAGTTTGTATCCAAGATTAGTACTTTATAAACTAGGATAGATGTTTGTTTGTGGGTTTAAAAGACGTGATGATGTAGATTTTATCGGTTATGATCAATCATCAAGACAACTTGCTAACTAATGGGTTCACTGAATCAAAGTTAAATCTTGTTAAAAAAACCCTGCATATGAAGTTTGCAGTTAAGTATATATTAAGATGAAATGGCAGAAAAAAGGCCACAAATATAGAAAAAAATTAATGTGTCATTTGATATCATTTTTACCTAAGATACAACTAGATTAACTAACCTACAACTAGGATTGCATTATTCTCACGTAAAACCTAAATGGGTGATACCCTCTTGGCCCGTCAGAAAGTATAAAAAAGTACAAAAAAAGGACAAAACATGTTTTTTTTGTCCCCCAGTGCAATGCAGTTTTTATCAGTAATTTTTGACAGTTTAATACTTTTGGCTTGTTAAACTTTATATTTTTCGTTCCGTATTTACCATGTCACAGTTTTATAACATATACAAAATTAAAAAAAATTAAAAAAAATCAAAAAACATGGGGG